>JACSYO010001274.1:0-33116 GCA_016806645.1 Ophiodon elongatus | reverse complement strand
CATGAACTCAGCTGATTTCCTGTAAATGGAGAGGGGAGGAGCCACAGTGACCATGTGATCCAGGTAAGATAAGAAGTAGTGGAACTTGAAGTGTAGAGTGATAAAGTCCAGACTCCATTTTGAGTGTACGCAGCAGGAGGAGAGAAGCTGAAGGCTGAAGCAGGGTGAGTGTTAATCCAACATTTAAGAGTTTACTGTCAAAGTCTGAGTCACTTTTCTCCCTGTGGACTGTAGAGGAGAGAAATGTTAGAATGAACCAGCAGTTTGATTCCTCTGTCAACACGGTGTGTGTGTGTGTGTGTGTGTGTGTGTGTGTGTGTGTGTGTGTGTGTGTGTGTGTGTGTGTGTGTGTGTGTGTGTGTGTGTGTGAGTGTCTCTCCGTCTGGATTCTTGTTTTGTGAGCTCACAGTCAGTGTTACTTTTTAATGTTATGGAAAATTAACCTTTTAAATCTCCTTTAGAGAAAACAAATGTGATGTGAAACACTTAAATGTCTTTAAGCATTTATTGAACAGATACTTGTAAGAAGTCAATTGAATGGACAGAGCTCTTTCACCAGAAATAGTTCCGAGGTCTGACACAGGACAAAAGTAAACACAGAGTCTTATACACATCAGTTCATGTCCCCCTCTTTTCTCTCAGACTGACCTCAGATCAGAAGATGAGTGGTTGTGAGGAGGAAGAGGAGGACAGAGCAGAGTCTCTGGTCTCCGGCTGTCTGTCTATGAAGAGTGATCGGTCCAAAGATCATCCTGAAGTCTTCAGTAATGAACCTGGACCCTCAGACTCAAAGTAAGAGACCTTCTACTAACTCATTCATAGGACTCATGTTCAGTTACTGAACCTCTGACAATGTGTTCTGTAGATTTTACATATTTTATGACCTTTATATTAAATACAGGGGTCCACTCTACACCCCCCCTACACATTTATATTACATACAGGGGTCCACTCTACACCCCCCCTACACATTTATATTACATACAGGGGTCCACTTGTGTTGTGAGCTCACAGTCAGTGTTACTGTTTATCTCTCAGACTGACCTCAGATCAGAAGATGAGTTTTCTGTTGATTTTCTGTTTGTTTATTTCATTTTTCTGATCATTCTGCTAAATGTTTTTGATAACTAAATTATACATTTACCAAACTTGTCATGACTCAAACTCGTCCTCTTAGTATCAGTGAGAGCTGTGATGTAATCTCAGAGGACTAATACACACTTCTAATCCTCCTGAGTATTGACAGTAACAGTAGTTTGTGTATTCAGATCTACTTTAATGTCTTTGTTGTTATCAAAGATTCATTCTGAATAAAATCCTCTTGATGTTTGCAGAGTTCAGTCCAGACAGAGATCAGAGTCTCCAGGATCCATCTGTCTGTCTATGAAGAGTGATCGGTCCAAAGGTGATCCTCCAGACTTCAGTAATGAACCTGGACCCTCAGACTCAAAGTAAGAGACTGGTTTACTGTCAGCTGACCTGATGAAGATGATGACTTGAGGATGAAGACAAAATGTTCTGCTCAAAGATTCATATTCCTGATGCAGAACTATTAGTGCAGATCCTGTTTCAGACTAAGATGATCCTCGTCTGGGTTTTAGAGCCACAAACTACTGAAGTTTATTTCTGGAACAAAACACCTGAGAACCTCCATTTCACAAGTTCCACTTCAACACAATACTCAGATATTTCTGCTCAGACTCTGAAGTCACTGTTCAAAATGAGGAAGAATGTGCTTCAAATGTGTGAATGATTTCCTCCCATTGACTCCAATCAGCTGTTCAGACCGACCAGGTGCTTCTTGAGTCAGTGCTCATCATCACTGAGCAACATGTGGTGAAGAAGCATTGGTAGAAAAGCTTTGCTCTCCTTGGTTCTGTGTTGATGTTGGACTTTGTTCTTTAACTACTTGTGTCAAATATGGAGAAGAAAGATGAAGCTCAGAGGTTCACTGACTAAAGAGTCCGAGCTTTCAGTTGAAAGCTTTAAATCCTGAGTAAGTGGACCTTTGAGTTTAGATTCTCTCCTCCAGATGTTGATCCTGAAGGTCCAGAACAAACACGTGGGCAGAAGTGATGTCAAAGTGATCTGCTGACACAAACAGGACAGGAAGTGGTCAACTGCACATCTGGACCACTTGTGTTTTATCATATTTGAGTTCATGCCTTCATTTGATGGTTGACAGTAGAACGAGACAGAAAACAGACTGAAGAAGGAAAGAGTGTGGACTTGAACCTGAGACTCCACTGTTCCATGCTGAGTGTCAGACTGTTGGTCCACCACAACATCTCCACACTTCTAACCTCAGTTCAAACATAACTCAAGCTAAGCTGCTCAGAGACACTGGGACACAGTAAAGGACACAAGCAGCTCTCTTTAATGGAGGACTTTTACTGTGAAGGAGCTGCAGGAAGTGTTGACTTTGTATTAATAAAGAAACTACAGACAGAAACTAAATGTTCAATAAGAAAAGCAGCTCGTTATTGTTTATGAAAGCAGGAGAGTTGAAATAAAAGAACATTTTCATTCCATTCAAACAGAAAAGTAACTTTAACTGATCTCTGAACTTCTGAGCTTCTACACACTTTGGTCCAAATCTGGAGATTTATCAACAACCAAAAAATCATTTTAGTAATAAAGAAATGTCTCCACAGAGAGAAGAAGAGGAGTCCTGTTCCTGAGGAGGAGGAGAAGTCCAGATCCAGAACCAGAACCAGAGCTGGACTCCAGACAGCCAGTGAGACCAGCACTGTACAAAGTAAGACGGTCCATTCCTCTGCTGATGTCTTCATGTCCTGAAACAGGACGTGTTGTTTTCATACAGGGACACAATGATGGAGACACACTGAGGCAAAAGGTCTCATGGATTCATGCTCAACCTGCACACATACACACATTTTAATACACCTGGTTAGTGTTTCTACATCCTCAGGGACTTCAAGAATAAAGAGATCAAGTTAAAGGAGCTGTATTTAACATTGAGATTATACATGAATTATTCTATATGAATGAATATCTCATCAACAACTATCACCTCTGTAAAGATATAGAGGAGTAAAGTTTACCTGAGCAGAGAATGAAGTCTTGTTATCAGAGCTCCTCCTCTCTTTGTTCACATGGACGGCCGGTTAGTGCACGTTAGTGCACGTTAGTGCACGTTAGTGCACGTTAGTGCATGTTAGTGCATCTTAATAAAATAATCCTTTGTTTGTCCCACAGCCGGAAATGACCAGGATTACAGCAGAGTGGACGGTGCAAACGAACAAACAAGAGACAGAAGTAGAAAAACAAGATCATAACAAGTTTAATAAATACATACATGTTAGTGCATGTGAGCGTGCATGTGATCGTGCATAAGAGAATGCATGAGAGAATGCATGTGAACGTGCATGAGAGCGTGCATGTGAGCGTGCATGTGGGCGTTACACAGACAGCCCCTTGGCCCCTGAGTGGTGATGGTTTCTTCACTGGTTGGAGAGTGACGTCCCCATTGGCCCCGCCCCCTATGTAGCCAGGCTCCACCACAGAGGAAGTGGGTGTCTGTCTAGGAGTTATCAGTGGCGCGGTTCTCTGTTGACAACTGGTGTAACCTTTTACAGTGTGAGGTGAATCCAGGATGATCTCTCTGCTATCGGCTGTCTTTTAGATTAACGTTACTAAAAACTGTACAAAATGTGAATCCACCTTCATAATCAAATGTAAACTTCATATACAACCAGGCAATACTGAAAACAAATACTTCACCAATCCTTGAAACAATGGCAAATAAATTTAACCTACATATTAAATTAAATTATTTAATATTATTATTCCCCCTTTTGTCAAGTTGTTTCCATAAATAATTTGTTTAAAATGCATCAGATGAGGCCCATCCCTTTGACTCTGTCACGGCCTGGCTCTGAAGCCCCGACAAACGAGAGGGAGACGCAGGTCCAAGGCAAAACAACAAATGGTTTAATTGTCAAAATCGGGTGGAGGTGGTGGCAATACACCCCGAAAACAACCAAAGGCGAGCAGCTGCGGCGAGCAGTTAGTGTTAGCTAGCTATACTGTCGACATTTTTACTGGCTATAAAACATAAAGAACGAATGGTTAACTGAATGAAAACATGGTAAATATAATCTAGGACAAATACTATCCAAACAAATAAAGCCAGCTCAACTTTTATGTACTTTTCCAGTTAGTTAACATTATATTGTCCACAGACATTCATAGACACGTTACCTAGTAGCGAGTCCTCCGTTGCGTTGACGATTACCCATAGTCCTTTGCGTCTACTATTCAGTGCAGGTACACATTTACGACATCAGGTGGCATAGTTTTTCCCATTTAGCGGGATTTAACCTGAACCTTTTCAACTGTTACATGAGCATCTCTGTAAGTGCATGTGAGCGTGCATGTGAGTGTTTCTGTTAGTGCATGTGAGCATCCTTGTTCGTGCATGAGAGCATGCATGTGAGTGTGCATGTGAGCATCCCTGTTAGTGCATGAGTGTGCATGTGAGCGTCCTTGTTAGTGCATGTGAGCGTGCAAAAGAACTTGCATGTGAGCGTGCACGTGAGCGTGCCCCACTGGTTATCTTAGTCCTTTACTCTGGATACGTTGTGGTTTCTTTTCTCTGTTCATCAATAAGTTGCTGTGAGACTTAAAGACGATCGATAACAGTGATAGTTCATGTTTGATAATATAATCATTTCATAATTTAATATTTACTGGCGATGAAAACTCAACATTTCCTGCTGCTTCTGCTTCAAATAAGAGTTTTCTACCAGCAAAAGGCTTTTATTTTGAAGCAGCTCCAGGAAATGCAGTGTGTTTGTCAGTGAGATCTGCTGTTCTTTGTTAGTGGTGCTGATCCATAAGAACAGGTCTCCACAATAGGACATGAACACAAGAGTTTGATTGGTGGATCAGTTTAAAATATGACAGGGAGGAAGGAACAGCCACAGTGAGCTGTTCAGATGAAGAGCTGCAGACGAGCAGCTGAGAATCCTCTGCTGTCAATCAAACATGAACCCCGACACACAGAGAGAGAAAGAGCTTCGTCCTCAAACTCCTGCTTTTCTTCCCTTTAGTCATAAAAACTATGAACAATGAATGTAAACATCACTTTGAAGTTATTTCTGACTTCAGGAAGTGATGACGGCTTTCTAACCTTTACTTCTTCATATGTTCTCTCTTGTTCCTCTGGTCCAGCAGATGGTGGTCTGCAGGAGGTTTTAGATGAACATAAGATCAGTCTGAAGGAGAGATGTGAACGTGTGACTGAAGGAAGTGAAACAGGAAGTGGAACCCTCCTCAACAGGATCTACACTGAGCTCTACATCACAGAGGGACAGAGTGAAGAGGTTAATACCCAACATGAGGTGAGGCAGCTGGAGTCAGCCTCCAAGAAGAAGACCCTCCATGACACTCCCATCAAGTGCCACGACATCTTTAAAGCCTCAGCTGACCAGCGGAGACGCATCAGAGTCGTTCTGACCAACGGCGTCGCTGGCGTTGGAAAAACCTTCTCGGTGCAGAAGTTCACTCTGGACTGGGCCGAGGGTTTGGAGAACCAAGATGTCGGTCTGGTGGTTGTGCTTTCGTTCAGGGAGCTGAACTTGATCAAAGATGAGCAGTACAGTCTTCTCAAGCTGCTCCATGTTTTCCATCCAACATTACAGAAGGTCCCAGCAGAGAAGCTCTCTGTCTGGAAAGTTCTCTTCATCTTTGATGGTCTGGATGAAAGCAGACTTTCTCTGGATTTCATCAACAAAGAGGTCGTGTGTGATGTCACACAGAAGGCATCGGTCAACGTGCTGCTGACCAACCTCATCGAGGGGAAGCTGCTTCCCTCGGCTCTCGTCTGGATAACTTCCAGACCTGCAGCAGCCAATCAGATCCCTCCTACACGTGTTGACAGGCTAACAGAAGTACGAGGCTTCACCGACCCCCAGAAGGACGAGTACTTCAGGAGGAGATTCAGTGATGAAGAGCTGTCCAGCAGAATCATCTCACACATCAAGACATCCAGGAGCCTCCACATCATGTGTCTGATCCCAGTCTTCTGCTGGATCACTGCTACAGTTCTGGACCACATGTGGACCACAGACCAGAGAGGAGAGCTGCCCAAGACCCTGACCGACATGTACTCACACTTCCTGCTGGTCCAGACAAAGAGGAAGAAGCAGAAGTACCATGAGGGACATGAGACGAGTCCTCAGGAGCTGACAGAGGCTGATGGGGAACTTCTTCTGAAGCTGGGGAGGCTGGCGTTTGAACATCTGGAGAAAGGAAACATCATGTTCTACCAAGAAGACCTGGAGCAGTGTGGTCTTGATGTCACAGAGGCCTCGGTGTTCTCAGGAGTTTGTACAGAGATCTTCAGAAGAGAGAGTGTGATCTTCCAGAAAACAGTCTACTGCTTTGTTCATCTGAGTGTTCAAGAGTTTCTGGCTGCCGTCTACATGTTCCACTGTTTCACACACAGGAAGACAGAGGTACTGGAGGACTTTATGAGAGAAGACTGCAGTGATTCATCCCTTAATGATAGTTATGATGACAATAATAGTCTTCATGGTGAATGGGACACTGATTATTCTCTGGAGGACTTCCTGAAGAGAGCCATGGAGAAATCCCTCCAAAGTACAAATGGCCACCTGGACCTGTTGGTCCGCTTCCTTCATGGCCTCTCTCTGGAGTCCAACCAGAGACTCTTAGGAGGCCTGCTGGGTCAGACAGACAACAGTCCAGAAACCATCCAGAGAGCCATCAACAATCTGAAGGAGATGAACAGTTATAATATCTCTCCTGACAGAAGCATCAACATCTTCCACTGTCTGATGGAGATGAAGGACCTCTCAGTACATCAGGAGATCCAGGAGTTCATGAAGTCAGAGAACAGATCAGAGAAGAAGCTCTCATTGTTCCACTGCTCAGCTCTGTGCTACATGCTGCAGATGTCAGAGGTTCTGGAGGAGTTGGACCTGAACAAGTACAACACATCAGCTGAGGGACGACTGAGACTGATTCCAGCTGTGAGGAACTGCAGAAAGGCTAAGTGAGTCCAGATATGATTAACTTTATGAATCAGTGTAGATCAGTAGTTTAGTTCTTCAAATATAGAAACTATGAAATTCATATTATTCTTAAAATAGTGTTCCAGTTGTTTAATACAAAGTTATGTCAGTTGTATTTGGTCACAGATGTTCTTGTAGTTTTAAAAGCTGAGTGAAAACATGTTGATGTTTCAGTTGGTTGTTTTCACTGTTAAGTTAATGAAGTTATTCTATTTATTTCTAATGATTGTTATATTTTATATTCATATAATTATTCCTCTATTTTTCCATCCATGCATCCATTTATCATCCATTCACCCTCAAATCACTAAATCTACCCCAGAAGAAATCCCCCAGGTCGGGTTACTGGAGTCAGAAAGTGTGGTGAATTCACTTAATGGAGGAAATTAATAAAAAGTAATATTAGTCTCCTGTTTGGACATTACCACCACGTTAGAAAGTAGAGCGAGGATTTAGTTTGAGCAGGTAGTACTGCAACACCAGAGAAATACTTTTAGGGCAGGTAGTAGTTTTGTAACTGCTTTGTACGATTGTTTTTTTAACAAATGTAGATAGATTATTATTATTATTATTATTATTAATATCAATATCAATATCAATATCAATATTTAAATTGAGTATGTAACTGTTGCTGCACTGTGGCCACTAGTGAGCCTTCTGGGATGAAGCTGAATGCTGTCACAGTGATTTGTAGCTCAAGAAGAGAAAAGTCTTCACATCAGAGATCTGATTCAGTGACACAATTCAATTCAATTCAATTTACAAATTTGCCTCAGAGGGCTTTACAATCTGTACACACTGACATCCTCTGTCCCAGAACCTCTCATCGACTCAGGAAACAATATTCATCTGATGACATATTTCTGAATATGTTGAAAATGATTGAACCTCATTGGTTAATTGTGTTGAATAACGACAAAACGTCATGCAGTCGTCTAAATATCTCATTATGTTAATATTTAATCACGTACAGGTCTAATATCATCCAGCAGTTTGCTTCACTTAATTTTCCCGTTAATGGAGGTGAACCTGAAGGCAGCAGGAAGCTAGCAGAGAGACATCAGCTGTTTACTGAGTAGTAAAGATGTTTTAGTCATCAAGAAGGCCTCATGCTAACTTTGTGGAGACAGACTTGGGGTCATCATGTTTTAAAATAAAATAAAGATTATGATAAAGTGAATAAATCCTCTCTAGGACTTGATGATGAAAAAGCCTTCAGACCCCAAAGCCTGATTCTTTGTTGTCTCTCCCTGTTTCTACATTTGACTTGGAGCATCTTTGACCTCCTGGTCCGTATATTGTAGACAACTAAACATGGCCGTCATTGATGAAGCTGTTTACGTCCTCTTACAACTCATGACAGACTTGTTGAAGTGAACTCCTGGTTCTTAGCCCCCTGAAGGTTCCTGTCTGGTCTTCCTGAGAGGAACATCAGTCAGGATGTCTCTTTAACTGGTTCCATTGTTGCATCATCTGGTTCTTATTCTGACTCTGATCAGGCCGAGTACATGAAACCAAGAGGATCTTTGTTACTTACTTTACATTCAGTGATCATAGAAGCACATAGGATTACATATTGATGAATGAGAGAACATCAATTAAAGGTTATCATCAATAAACCACAGAAGGATTCATGCTGAGCTTCAGGGCCTCACTTCCTGCTCTACTGCTGGAGGTAGAGCTGTGAGATAGTATCAGAGTCCACCTGCAGTACACAGCAGTACCACAGTTCCACCATGTTTCTAGATATTTCTTTATCTTCACTTTGATGAGTCAATGAATGAATTGATTCTTGAAGGAACTGGATAGAGAGGAAGGTTTGGGTGAGCTGTGTCTCAGACACTTTAGGTGGAAACCTCAACAAAAGATGAACAGTCTGCAGGAAGGAGACTTCTTGTTTCATGTGAAACACAGTGAGATCAGATCAGCTGAACCACTGATGTGAAGAGCAAATGTTCATCAACACAGGAAGTCAGTATTAAGTCTCCTCTTTAATAATATTTTATTATATTTGTGTCATGACAGACTTTCTGAATGTGGACTCTCAGAGACTCACTATGAAGTTGTGGCCTCAGCTCTGAAGTCCAACCCCTCCCATCTGAGAGAACTGAACCTGAGTTTCAACGACCTTCAGGATTCAGGAGTGAAGCTGCTGTCTGCTGGACTGGAGAGTCCACACTGTCGACTGGAGGCTCTGAGGTCAGTTCACTGACTGGAAGGTTTCAGGATGTCCCTGAAAACAAAAGCAGAATATTTGTTAGAGGAACAGAACGTAGAGAAATGAAGTGATTGACAGGAGAGTTTTTAGCTTCCAGACTCACATTGTGGTCCATCAGTCAGTGAAGGTGATGTCAGTCCTGATGAGGCTGGAGAGTGTGTGAGGAAGATGAAGGAGGAGGATGAAGATCTGATGACAGCAGATAGAAAAGACTCAATGAAGGTGAAGTTCTGAACTGTGATGATCTTCATCAGATCAGATTAGATAATCCTTTATTAGTCCACAGCAGGGAAAGTAACAGGATGACATCAGCAGGAGATCAAAACAAGTAGAATAAACAAGTAGAATAAACAAATAGAATAATCAAGTACAATAAACAAATACAATAAATAAGTAAAGGTCCTGTATGGGGGGAATCAGAAGCTGATAAATTAAGAGAACTTTATTAATCCAAAAGTAAATTCTTGTGCCAGAGTTTCAACAATAGAATAAAAATATGAACATATATGAAAAATAAAATAACAATTATTCAGTGTAAGCAATAGTACTGATTTTTAAAAAAGTAAAATACAACAATAAAGATGAAGTACAAGGTTGAAAGCTATATTGTCAATGATAATGAGAAAGTAGTAGAAAGTTATATTGCACATAGATTTATGAAGATAACATGACACATGATGTGGTTATTATTGCCTTCAGCTGTCCTTCCTGCAGAAGGGGGAGGAGTTACACAGTCTGATGGCCTCAGGTAGAAAAGACTTCCTGTGTTGTTCTGTGGTGAACCTCGGTGGTCTCAGTCTACGGCTGAAGCTGCTCTGAAGTGACTTCAGTAGACCTCTAGACCTAAAGCCAGAGAACCAGAACCTGTATCATCCCTGTAGAGGATTCAGCACTCAGGACTGCTGGAGTGTGAGCTGATGAGCAGCTTCTTTGACAAACACTATGGCTGAGCGGCTCAATGATGCACCAGGAACATCCACTTCAACAGATCTATTGTAGAAGCTGCAGAGCAGATGAGGCTGAACAACCTCTGCTGGCTTTCATGGATCTACTCAGACCAGGACTGAGTCCAGTAGAGAGTCCAGGGTTCTGCTGCATGTTCGGGCTAAAAGGGCTCACAGCTGAACTCAATCCCCTTCATAGGCTCTCATGGAACCAGGCTCCTCCCACTTCTTGCAATATGATGAGAATCATAACTCATGAATTCACTGAGCAACAATGATGTAAACAGAGAATAGAGCTGAAACAAGAGGTTTAATAACCATAAAGTACCTGAACACAAGTTTATCTTTTTACAAGATGAGAAGAATATAATATTGTGGTTTTCTTGGTTGACGTCACTTCACCCTGAATAAACTGAATTTAAAGCTGCAGGACATTTTTCTAAAATTAAATACTTTATTTTTAGATAAAACATTCTTTTCTGTTGTATAATTTATTCTTAAATGCATCCTTAATTTTACCTGAAATGAGAGAACATTTATTCATTCACAGAATATATTTATAATACATCCAGTTCAATTTGAAAACTGATGATAAATATTGTTGAGATATTATTCAATTGAACTTATAAATGATCAGAAATGGATTATAATCTTCATCTTTTATTCTTTATTCAGGTTGAGATGGTGCAGTTTGTCAGAGATCAGCTGTTCTTCTCTGGCCTCAGCTCTGAAGTCCAACCCCTCCAGTCTGAGAGATCTGGATCTGAGTAACAACAACCTGCAGGATTCAGGAGTGAAGCTGCTGTCTGCTGGACTGGAGAGTCCTCACTGTAGACTGGAGACTCTGAGGTCAGTTCACTGACTCTCTGTTACTATTATAGATATAATGTGTTTATTTAATAATTTAACCTAATTTATGTAGAAATATAACATAAATCCATGAAGTTAAAAATGTCCTTTTGTTCATATTTTCATGTTTGTTAAACTAAATTTAATCTTCAGTCACAAAGACTTGTGTTTCTTAAAGAAACTGTAGAAAATGTCCTCTGTTAGTTGTTAAAGTAAATTAATATTTATAATTATTGTTAAAAGGTCACATCTGTATTCAGAAGATCCTCTGAACTAATATTTGTTTTAAAACTGAAAATGTTTACTTGATGAGGTAGAAATATTTATTTGGTTTCTGTTCATTTAAATGTGTTTTTAAAAATATTATCTGATCATTGATATTGATCATTAAGAACACACACACACACACACACACACACACACACACACACACACACACACACACAGATCAAAACATATTTCCAGATGCATCAGTTTAAAGTATCAATATTAGAATCACCAGAGAACCAACGATACTTAATATAAATATATATATAGATATATATATATCTATATATATATTATTGTGATTTTGAACATTTTATGATATGTTGAGTATTGAGATATCAAACATTGAGATATATTGTGATTTATTACCTTTTTCAACTGTAAATTATTCAGTTTGTCAACATCTGTTTTATCTAATAAGATAAAGTTTTTACTCTGTTCATCTCACTTCAGTTTATTTCTAATAGACCTAAAGCCAAAGAACTAAAACATTTATGATCATAAACTATTTACTGTGACTTTGTTTAAGTCCTCTATAGTGGAGATTTAAATAATAACACTATGCAAATGATCAGGAAACAAAAGGTTGTATTTTTATTGATGAATAAATATCTTCATTATTAGTGTTAATGAAGTATAATAATGAGCTGAGAGCTGTTAGGAAGTTAAACATCATAATTCATCTCTAATATCTATTTTATATTCATGTGAAAACATCTGGATTTATTTAGTTCATCACCAACGCTACATTTTACTAGATTACATTGAACACATCATGAGAACGTTATCATTTACCTTCAGCCAGTACTCATGTTCACTGAGCAGAGCCTGAAGGCACCATGAGAACGTTATCATTTACCTTCAGCCAGTACTCATGTTCACTGAGCAGAGCCTGAACGCACCATGAGAACATTATCATTGTTTCTGGACTCAGATCTAAAACCGATAGATAATTGAGAATTATTTAATTTTGACGGAGCGCTTCTATTTCAACCGGCGCAGCTTTTCTAGCCTTTACGGCTCTCGTTCATCGGTCCAGGAAACACAGCGACCAGTTACATGCTTTACTCACATCATGTGATGCTGCTCAGCCAATCACAGACCTGTATTCTGATAAGCGTCGCGGTTGGAGTGAGATTTCCTCACAGAAGAGAGAGACCTCACAGAACATGAGTCAGAGAAGTTATGTCACATGACGTTCTCCAAAAAGAGGAACGTGGACAGAGACCAGAACCTTTAACCCACAATGGACTCTGATATGTTCAGAGACCATGAGGATTATTAAAACCAGTACGTCTCATATGTTCAGAGACCATGAGGATTATTAAAACCAGTACGTCTCATATGTTCAGAGACCATGAGGATTATTAAAACCAGTACGTCTCATATGTTCAGAGACCATGAGGATTATTAAAACCAGTACGTCTCATATGTTCAGAGACCATGAGGATTATTAACAGTACGTCTCATGTGTTCAGAGACCATGAGGATTATTAAAACCAGTACGTCTCATATGTTCAGAGACCATGAGGATTATTAAAACCAGTACGTCTCATATGTTCAGAGACCATGAGGATTATTAAAAGCAGTCATATGAAACTCCTCTACGAGATAAAGAACAACTATTTGAACCAAACGTACCGACTCACATCTGAAATGAAGTCACAGAAAATAAAGCTCAGAGCTCAATATGATGAGAATCATAACTCATGAATTCACTGAGCAACAAAGATGTAAACAGAGAGAATAGAGCTGAAACAAGAGGTTTAATAACCATAAAGTCCCTGAACACAAGTTTATCTTTTTACAAGATGAGAAGAATATAATATTGTGGTTTTCTTGGTTGACGTCACTTCACCCTGAATAAACTGAACTTAAAGCTGCAGGACATTTTTATTAAATTACATACTTTATTTTTATATCAACACTTTTTCAAAAGTTTTCCGTTGTATAATTTATTCTTAAATTAATCCTTTATTTTACCTGAAATGAGAGAACATTTATTCATTAACAGAGAATATATTTATAATTCATCCAGTTGGATTTGAAAACTGATGATGAATATTGTTGAGATATTATTCAATTGAATTTATAAATGATTATAAATGGATTATAATCTTCATCTTTTATTCTTTATTCAGGTTGAGGGACTGCGGTTTGTCAGAGATCAGCTGTTCTTCTCTGGCCTCAGCTCTGAAGTCCAACCCCTCCAGTCTGAAAGAACTGGATCTGAGAGGAAACAAGCTGCAGGATTCAGATGTGAAGCTGCTGTCTGCTGGACTGGAGAGTCCTCACTGGAGACTGGAGACTCTGAGGTCAGTAGAGGGTTGGAGTGGGTCCATGCTGGTTCCAGCAGTACTGAACTAAACACAGATCCAGTATTTCCTATAAACCTTCTCAGTGAAGCTGTGAGAGGAGAACGCTGACAGGCTTCAGGATTGGACAGAAAGTCAGCCAATCAGAGGAGCCAGAAGCTTGTTGTGATCACATGTTTGAGTTGATGTGAAGACGACTGTTGTTGTTGCGTTCAAGTGTTCAGGAAATAGCGCTGTTTCCCAGCTGACAGCATCTCAACATGTCCAGAGACAGAGGTCCTCATTCATCTATCTGATCTGATCTGTTCTCTCTCAGTGGAATCTTTCTAAGGAGATGAGACATTCACATGTCACTGAGACTGTGGTTTTTCTCAGCTCTGAGCCCTAACAGCAGTGACTCCATCATTACAGTGAGCAGTGAACACCTCTCTGTGTCTGCAGTCATGATGCGTTCAGGGCCCTCAGCTCTTTGTGTCCACTGTGTACTTGAGTGAAAGCTGCAGAGTGAACAGACCTGATGTCCAAAGTGTCTGCAGGTGTGAGAGCTTGGAGCTCAGTGTGTTCACTCCAATACGTTAAGATGAGAGCTGAAAGGACTGAAGTCCCTGCTGCTCTTTCTACTGGATGAGCTGCATCACTGACTGACAGCTGATGAAGGGAGTCTCTGGAGACCCTGATCCATCTCTTCTTCTTCTCTCCTCAGATGGAAGTGACCTCAGAGTGAGTCCACCATCATCTCTGAGTTCCTCTGGACCTGATCAGAGGATCCTCAGTGGATCTGGACTCCACCAGGACCTGGATTTAGTTTAGTCCTCTGGTTCCTTCATGTGTTCTGACCCTAAAGTGTCTCTACAGATGAGTTGTGTTCATGACATCATCACAGGAGATGAACACGTTTAAATGTTCCTGCTTTGCTTCCTGCTGCAGCTCCTCCCTGTGGATCGATGGAGTTCTGCTCTTCATTGACTCATATTTCTCAATAACAGTGGGAGTTGATATCACATGTATAAAGTTACCTTATTACCAGCAGCACCAGCCTTTCCTCATGTTATAACAGATGCATAGTAGCTTGTAACAAACAGAAAGAGAAGATAGAACCTGAACCTGAATCCAATCAAGGCTTCACTTTAGTTCCTCAACTGACAGACAGATTAATATTTACAGTTATTATTCATCATGTAAGCAGGAGAATAATAAGCTGAGTCTCTGCTTGTTCTTTAGTTTATTACAGTTTCATGTGAGACCCTGCTAGTCGTCACGTTTCAAGTCTGAACTCAGACACAAAGTCACTGAGGAGCTTTTTCCCTCAGAAATCAATGTTGAATCAGTCGTTATCACCAACGTTCATATTCTGGTTCCACATGATGGAGCTGGAGTCACTTTAGTTTTAATGTTCTAACAGGGTGAGAAATGATTTACTAACATGCCATCAAACTATTAAATGTTCAAGTTCTTTATCATCAAGATTTTTATGTCTTTATGGATTTTATGTTCAAAGCTCTTTTTCCTTCTGGAACAATAAAGTTGATGTAAAATGAATCTCAAATAGAGCCGTGATCTCTTTAAAAGTTACATCCTGAGTTTTTCTGTCTGTTAATAAAACTTCTCACTTTGTTTACTTCACTTTGAAAATTATTTCATGAAAATTAAAACCACCTTGACTGCTGTTTAGAGCTCAGTCCAGATGACTGAATTATGAACTGTTCCGTTAGCTGTTAGCTGTTAGCTGTTAGCGGTTAACTGTTAGCTGTTAGCTAAACACACCGTCAGAAGTACTGCAAACGCTGTGGTTCTTACAATCAAAAGTAATTGTTGAAATCAACATGTAAACATATTTAAAAGCTATTGATGATAATAATAATAATAATAATAATGTAACTTGAGTGTATCATCAACACTCAATGGTTAAGTAAAAAAAGTCCTGACTTTTCACCAAAGTCCTGACTTTCCACAAATGTCATACATTTTCAAAAATGTTCCGACTTTTCACAAATGTCATAAATTTTCACAAATATTCCGACTTTCCACAACTGTCCTCACTTTCCACACATTTTATGACTTTCCACAAATGTCCTACTTTCCACACATTTTATGACTTTTCACAAATTTCCTAAATTTTCACAAAAGTCCTGACTTTCCGCAAAAGTCCTGACTTTCCACAAATTTCCCAAATTTTCCCAAATTCAGTTTTTTTAACAAAAATCCTGACCTTTCATAAAAGTCCTGACTTTCCACAAATGTCATCAAGTTCCACAAAAGTCCTCACTTTTCACAAATATCCTGATTTCCCACAAATTTCCAAAATTTTCACAAATTTCCTAAAATTTCACAAATTTCCTCAATCTTCTGACTGTCCACAAAAGTCCTGACTTTCAACAAATGTTATAAATATTCACAAATTTTATGACTTTTCACAAAAGTCCACACTACTTCCATCAATCAGCCATACAGATGTTTAATGAAGAAGGAAAAGCACTCAGCACATTTACAGCTGCAGGATTCTCAGTGAGAAACACTGAGCATCAAGATGACTTTGTTAGTTCATCAGAAAACTCTTCAGGGCTTCAAGCGACACAACGTCTTCTGGAGCAGAGACGACGTGAGTGAGTACAGAACATGTAAACGTCACTGTGTCACATGTCTAAACTGTTAACACTTATTACAATAATAACTTATGAGTCAAACAATAGTTCAAAAGTGGCTTAAATGAACACAAAGCTGGGTGTTCTTAGAAAAAGTAAGAATTAAGGAGATAAAGAAAGTCAACCTGGAGTAAAATAAATGTGAGACAGGCCTTCATATCATGACGATGTAAATATGCAGCTATGAAGAACCCTTTCTGAGGAAATGGTTTGTATGCATCATAACTGATTGTGATTCTATACGCAGCTTCCAGTTTGTTTCTCCATCCAGCTCACAGAGCAGGACGCTGTTACCGGGCTGTTTACCGGGTAACGGAGAAGCTGTGTGCGGCTACGAATAATATATATATACATATATATATATATGTATATATATATATATAAATATATATACATATATATATATATTTATATATATATATATATATATATATATATTTATATATATATATATATATATATATATATATATATATATATATTTATATTTATATATTATGAACCCAGACATGAGGACGTTTGATGTTCCCACTTTTTTGGGACTTCCACAACATGTACAACGCATAAATCGAGGTTGTTTTCTTCCTTGGTGGAAATGAACTATTTCCACGGCGATAAGCCACCAAGAAATTATAACGTTATACAAAAGAAAACCTGCAGAGGACAATATAACACACAACTTGTCCTCTGGTCTCTCTCTTTCTGCATCTGCTTCCTGAACATGCAAAACAACGGGATTTATACGTAATATATATATATATATATATATATATATATATATATATATATATATATATATATTAATTATCGCATTAACAGTCATCACCGTGTGGAACATAAACCGTTACATTTTTGAAGAACACAACAAAATAGTGCAACAACATTTTCCACACAACTTCCCCTCACAATGCAGAAGACCGTTGTGAGGAAGACGGGACTATGGAAGCTGAGGAGGCTCAGAAGAGGTGAGACGTCATTTCCACAGGAAACAGATTTACAAAATAACGTTGAATAAAAATAACTCATTGAGATAAAATTCACACATACTCAACAAGATCGTTAAATGATAAACAAAATAAAAATATTACAAATTGAAAAAAAGAAATGATAAAGTGCATTTTTAACTCCCGTTACATAACTATCCTTCATTCAGCGTCAATGCAGGTGATATTTAGCGAGAATACTTTTATGCTTTAGAAGGTCTGTACCTCATTACTGCCTATTTTATGTTCCTCACCATCATGACTAACACTTCTCAGTCTTCACCCAGTGAACTTACCTTAAGTTCCTCTGGTAGAGTCGGTCGTCACCTGTGTTTCACACTTTCATGGACAGGGGTAGAAGGTTACATTAGTCTAAAGAACCAGAGTCTTTAGTTTGAGTCCCAGACACTTACGAATGGTAAGGCTGTTTTTTTTCTTTTGTTTCTTCCGTTTCTGGGTCTTTGGGTAGAACAATGATTCAAACACAGTTTTAGTTACACAACTTTATTTTTATGTACACCGTGTATAGATAGACATTAGGGAGATGTATACACACACATATGCACGCGGGTCACTGTGACCCGACAGCAGCGAGAGGGATATGTATTATATTCTATTCAATACAATTAATTTTGTATAGCCCGAACTCACAACTTACAAAGTTGCCTCAGGGGGCTTTAAATATAGTAGAAATATACATACACATATGCACGCGGGTCAGAGTGACCCAAGCCCAGCGGGAGGCCACGTCACCACATGTTACCCCTCCCTCTCATTGTGACTTCATTCCAGCTAAACTGGCGTCTCTGTGTTTGTGTAGCCACGAGGGTCCCGTGTGGCAGGTGGCGTGGGCCCACCCGATGTTCGGCAACGTTCTGGCTTCCTGTTCCTACGACCGTAAAGTCATCGTCTGGAAGGAGGAGAACGGCTCCTGGGACAAGATGTATGAATACTGTGGACACGAGTCGTCAGGTGGGTGAAGCGACGTGGACCTCGTCTCCTCCAGTGAGATCAGCGTGAGGTCCTTTAGCTGGAGTCTCTGTAGCGGTTCTGATGTTTAATCTCTCGCTCCGTCAAGTCGCTCTGAAGCTGCAGGGTTTGGTTGCAGCTTCAGAGCGTCTGGTCCCGTGTCTTCACAGTGAACTCGGTCTGCTGGGGTCCCTACGACTTCGGCCTGATTCTGGCCTGCGGCAGCTCAGACGGAGCCATCTCCCTCCTCACGTTTACTGGTGACCAGCAGTGGGACGTCAAGAAGATCAGCAACGCGCACACCGTGAGAGAGAGACACTTCTGAGTTCCACTCCCATCAATGCGTGACGTAGAATACCGTCCAGAGGGTTTTCAAATCCACTCGCGGTTCTTGACTCCGTCTGGTGGCGATTTCCAGACGTAACTGGGCTGTGGTTTGTCTGCAGATCGGCTGTAACGCGGTGAGCTGGGCTCCGGCCGTCGTCCCCGGCAGTCTGATGGATCAGCCGTCGGGTCAGAAGCCAAACTGCGTGAAGCGCTTCGTCTCCGGAGGCTGCGACAACCTGGTGAAGCTATGGAAGTAAGTCAGCGTTCAGGAGGCCTTTCTCTGTGTGGCCTTCAGGGACTTGAGCTCATGTGGTTACTGTCATGTGCACAGAAGATGTGCTGATATCTCAGGATCCCTCCACATTAAATATGAATAACAAGAACGTTACACCAGTAAAAAACACAAATATAGAAAACCATATATTTAATATATTTATTTTGCTGTATATTTAAAGGGGCAGAGCATAATCACATGGTTTGTAAATCCCACTCTCTCACACTGTTTATTCACCATTACATGTTTATTTAAGCAATAAGGTACTCGAGGCAGTACTGTATCGTCAATAATGTACTGTTGAAGGGTGTTGTTAGGCCCGACGCGTAGCGGAGTACATTACATTATTGGCGATACAGTACTGCCTCGAGTACCTTATTGCTTTTATAATACGGTTGCCTGCTATATATATATATATATATATATATTTATCTATATGTCTGGTTTGTCGGGCCAGCGAAGACTCTATTGAAACTGTCGTGTTTATTATTATTCTGCAAATTAATTACCTTTTTTTGTGACGTGCGTTCGATCCCCTGTGACGTGCGTTCGATTCCCTGTGACGTGCGTTCGATCCCCTGTGACGTGTGTTTATACCCCTGTGACGCGCGTTTGAACCCCTGTGACGTGCGTTCGATCTCCTGTGACGTGCGTTCGATCCCCTGTGACGTGCGTTCGATCCCCTGTGACGTGCGTTCGATCTCCTGTGACGTGCGTTCGATCCCCTGTGACGTGCGTTCGATCCCCTGTGACGTGCGTTCGATCCCCTGTGACGTGCGTTCGATCCCCTGTGACGTATGTTCGATCCCCTGTGACGTGTGTTCGATCCCCTGTGACGTGTGTTCGATCCCCTGCAGGTGACGCTGTGGAAGGAGTCCATGGACGGTCAGTGGGCGCGTATCAGTGACGTCAGCAAAGGACAGGGCGCCGTCTCCACCATCACAGACACCCAGCAGAGCGAGCAGTGACCCGGATGATCCCAAGTCCTCGTGTCACGGGGAGAAAGAGACGATCTGATTGGTTCTCATGTGGAAGAATCGACAAAACATAAGTTAATGATTTTTTTCGTCAACTGTTGACTCAGATTCTTTTACAAACATCGGGCCAGTGAAGGCTCTATTGAAACTCTCATGTTTATTATTATTCTGCAAATGAATTGCATTTTTGGGGCTTTATCGTATCACAAAACTCCCCAAAGTTGACATGCATATCAGGACTGGTGATATTTTAGGGGTCTCGCATGAAAGAGCTGAGGTTCAACTGTGTTTCTGTTCTTCACTCAGAAAGCTCTTCTAGATTTATGTTCTAGATTTAAACATGAAGATAATGCAGCAACATTTTGACCAAAACTCATTTTAATTCAACCTGTTCAAGCTGAGAGAGACGCTCATAAACACATCAAGTTATGAAGATGATGTGTGTGAGCTCACACACACACACACACACACACACACACACACAAACACCTCTACATGAACTCAGCTGATTTCCTGTAAATGGAGAGGGGAGGAGCCACAGTGACCATGTGATCCAGGTAAGATAAGAAGTAGTGGAACTTGAAGTGTAGAGTGATAAAGTCCAGACTCCATTTTGAGTGTACGCAGCAGGAGGAGAGAAGCTGAAGGCTGAAGCAGGGTGAGTGTTAATCCAACATTTAAGAGTTTACTGTCAAAGTCTGAGTCACTTTTCTCCCTGTGGACTGTAGAGGAGAGAAATGTTAGAATGAACCAGCAGTTTGATTCCTCTGTCAACACGGTGTGTGTGTGTGTGTGTGTGTGTGTGTGTGTGTGTGTGTGTGTGTGTGTGTGTGTGTGTGTGTGTGTGTGTGTGTGTGTGTGTGAGTGTCTCTCCGTCTGGATTCTTGTTTTGTGAGCTCACAGTCAGTGTTACTTTTTAATGTTATGGAAAATTAACCTTTTAAATCTCCTTTAGAGAAAACAAATGTGATGTGAAACACTTAAATGTCTTTAAGCATTTATTGAACAGATACTTGTAAGAAGTCAATTGAATGGACAGAGCTCTTTCACCAGAAATAGTTCCGAGGTCTGACACAGGACAAAAGTAAACACAGAGTCTTATACACATCAGTTCATGTCCCCCTCTTTTCTCTCAGACTGACCTCAGATCAGAAGATGAGTGGTTGTGAGGAGGAAGAGGAGGACAGAGCAGAGTCTCTGGTCTCCGGCTGTCTGTCTATGAAGAGTGATCGGTCCAAAGATCATCCTGAAGTCTTCAGTAATGAACCTGGACCCTCAGACTCAAAGTAAGAGACCTTCTACTAACTCATTCATAGGACTCATGTTCAGTTACTGAACCTCTGACAATGTGTTCTGTAGATTTTACATATTTTATGACCTTTATATTAAATACAGGGGTCCACTCTACACCCCCCCTACACATTTATATTACATACAGGGGTCCACTCTACACCCCCCCTACACATTTATATTACATACAGGGGTCCACTTGTGTTGTGAGCTCACAGTCAGTGTTACTGTTTATCTCTCAGACTGACCTCAGATCAGAAGATGAGTTTTCTGTTGATTTTCTGTTTGTTTATTTCATTTTTCTGATCATTCTGCTAAATGTTTTTGATAACTAAATTATACATTTACCAAACTTGTCATGACTCAAACTCGTCCTCTTAGTATCAGTGAGAGCTGTGATGTAATCTCAGAGGACTAATACACACTTCTAATCCTCCTGAGTATTGACAGTAACAGTAGTTTGTGTATTCAGATCTACTTTAATGTCTTTGTTGTTATCAAAGATTCATTCTGAATAAAATCCTCTTGATGTTTGCAGAGTTCAGTCCAGACAGAGATCAGAGTCTCCAGGATCCATCTGTCTGTCTATGAAGAGTGATCGGTCCAAAGGTGATCCTCCAGACTTCAGTAATGAACCTGGACCCTCAGACTCAAAGTAAGAGACTGGTTTACTGTCAGCTGACCTGATGAAGATGATGACTTGAGGATGAAGACAAAATGTTCTGCTCAAAGATTCATATTCCTGATGCAGAACTATTAGTGCAGATCCTGTTTCAGACTAAGATGATCCTCGTCTGGGTTTTAGAGCCACAAACTACTGAAGTTTATTTCTGGAACAAAACACCTGAGAACCTCCATTTCACAAGTTCCACTTCAACACAATACTCAGATATTTCTGCTCAGACTCTGAAGTCACTGTTCAAAATGAGGAAGAATGTGCTTCAAATGTGTGAATGATTTCCTCCCATTGACTCCAATCAGCTGTTCAGACCGACCAGGTGCTTCTTGAGTCAGTGCTCATCATCACTGAGCAACATGTGGTGAAGAAGCATTGGTAGAAAAGCTTTGCTCTCCTTGGTTCTGTGTTGATGTTGGACTTTGTTCTTTAACTACTTGTGTCAAATATGGAGAAGAAAGATGAAGCTCAGAGGTTCACTGACTAAAGAGTCCGAGCTTTCAGTTGAAAGCTTTAAATCCTGAGTAAGTGGACCTTTGAGTTTAGATTCTCTCCTCCAGATGTTGATCCTGAAGGTCCAGAACAAACACGTGGGCAGAAGTGATGTCAAAGTGATCTGCTGACACAAACAGGACAGGAAGTGGTCAACTGCACATCTGGACCACTTGTGTTTTATCATATTTGAGTTCATGCCTTCATTTGATGGTTGACAGTAGAACGAGACAGAAAACAGACTGAAGAAGGAAAGAGTGTGGACTTGAACCTGAGACTCCACTGTTCCATGCTGAGTGTCAGACTGTTGGTCCACCACAACATCTCCACACTTCTAACCTCAGTTCAAACATAACTCAAGCTAAGCTGCTCAGAGACACTGGGACACAGTAAAGGACACAAGCAGCTCTCTTTAATGGAGGACTTTTACTGTGAAGGAGCTGCAGGAAGTGTTGACTTTGTATTAATAAAGAAACTACAGACAGAAACTAAATGTTCAATAAGAAAAGCAGCTCGTTATTGTTTATGAAAGCAGGAGAGTTGAAATAAAAGAACATTTTCATTCCATTCAAACAGAAAAGTAACTTTAACTGATCTCTGAACTTCTGAGCTTCTACACACTTTGGTCCAAATCTGGAGATTTATCAACAACCAAAAAATCATTTTAGTAATAAAGAAATGTCTCCACAGAGAGAAGAAGAGGAGTCCTGTTCCTGAGGAGGAGGAGAAGTCCAGATCCAGAACCAGAACCAGAGCTGGACTCCAGACAGCCAGTGAGACCAGCACTGTACAAAGTAAGACGGTCCATTCCTCTGCTGATGTCTTCATGTCCTGAAACAGGACGTGTTGTTTTCATACAGGGACACAATGATGGAGACACACTGAGGCAAAAGGTCTCATGGATTCATGCTCAACCTGCACACATACACACATTTTAATACACCTGGTTAGTGTTTCTACATCCTCAGGGACTTCAAGAATAAAGAGATCAAGTTAAAGGAGCTGTATTTAACATTGAGATTATACATGAATTATTCTATATGAATGAATATCTCATCAACAACTATCACCTCTGTAAAGATATAGAGGAGTAAAGTTTACCTGAGCAGAGAATGAAGTCTTGTTATCAGAGCTCCTCCTCTCTTTGTTCACATGGACGGCCGGTTAGTGCACGTTAGTGCACGTTAGTGCACGTTAGTGCACGTTAGTGCATGTTAGTGCATCTTAATAAAATAATCCTTTGTTTGTCCCACAGCCGGAAATGACCAGGATTACAGCAGAGTGGACGGTGCAAACGAACAAACAAGAGACAGAAGTAGAAAAACAAGATCATAACAAGTTTAATAAATACATACATGTTAGTGCATGTGAGCGTGCATGTGATCGTGCATAAGAGAATGCATGAGAGAATGCATGTGAACGTGCATGAGAGCGTGCATGTGAGCGTGCATGTGGGCGTTACACAGACAGCCCCTTGGCCCCTGAGTGGTGATGGTTTCTTCACTGGTTGGAGAGTGACGTCCCCATTGGCCCCGCCCCCTATGTAGCCAGGCTCCACCACAGAGGAAGTGGGTGTCTGTCTAGGAGTTATCAGTGGCGCGGTTCTCTGTTGACAACTGGTGTAACCTTTTACAGTGTGAGGTGAATCCAGGATGATCTCTCTGCTATCGGCTGTCTTTTAGATTAACGTTACTAAAAACTGTACAAAATGTGAATCCACCTTCATAATCAAATGTAAACTTCATATACAACCAGGCAATACTGAAAACAAATACTTCACCAATCCTTGAAACAATGGCAAATAAATTTAACCTACATATTAAATTAAATTATTTAATATTATTATTCCCCCTTTTGTCAAGTTGTTTCCATAAATAATTTGTTTAAAATGCATCAGATGAGGCCCATCCCTTTGACTCTGTCACGGCCTGGCTCTGAAGCCCCGACAAACGAGAGGGAGACGCAGGTCCAAGGCAAAACAACAAATGGTTTAATTGTCAAAATCGGGTGGAGGTGGTGGCAATACACCCCGAAAACAACCAAAGGCGAGCAGCTGCGGCGAGCAGTTAGTGTTAGCTAGCTATACTGTCGACATTTTTACTGGCTATAAAACATAAAGAACGAATGGTTAACTGAATGAAAACATGGTAAATATAATCTAGGACAAATACTATCCAAACAAATAAAGCCAGCTCAACTTTTATGTACTTTTCCAGTTAGTTAACATTATATTGTCCACAGACATTCATAGACACGTTACCTAGTAGCGAGTCCTCCGTTGCGTTGACGATTACCCATAGTCCTTTGCGTCTACTATTCAGTGCAGGTACACATTTACGACATCAGGTGGCATAGTTTTTCCCATTTAGCGGGATTTAACCTGAACCTTTTCAACTGTTACATGAGCATCTCTGTAAGTGCATGTGAGCGTGCATGTGAGTGTTTCTGTTAGTGCATGTGAGCATCCTTGTTCGTGCATGAGAGCATGCATGTGAGTGTGCATGTGAGCATCCCTGTTAGTGCATGAGTGTGCATGTGAGCGTCCTTGTTAGTGCATGTGAGCGTGCAAAAGAACTTGCATGTGAGCGTGCACGTGAGCGTGCCCCACTGGTTATCTTAGTCCTTTACTCTGGATACGTTGTGGTTTCTTTTCTCTGTTCATCAATAAGTTGCTGTGAGACTTAAAGACGATCGATAACAGTGATAGTTCATGTTTGATAATATAATCATTTCATAATTTAATATTTACTGGCGATGAAAACTCAACATTTCCTGCTGCTTCTGCTTCAAATAAGAGTTTTCTACCAGCAAAAGGCTTTTATTTTGAAGCAGCTCCAGGAAATGCAGTGTGTTTGTCAGTGAGATCTGCTGTTCTTTGTTAGTGGTGCTGATCCATAAGAACAGGTCTCCACAATAGGACATGAACACAAGAGTTTGATTGGTGGATCAGTTTAAAATATGACAGGGAGGAAGGAACAGCCACAGTGAGCTGTTCAGATGAAGAGCTGCAGACGAGCAGCTGAGAATCCTCTGCTGTCAATCAAACATGAACCCCGACACACAGAGAGAGAAAGAGCTTCGTCCTCAAACTCCTGCTTTTCTTCCCTTTAGTCATAAAAACTATGAACAATGAATGTAAACATCACTTTGAAGTTATTTCTGACTTCAGGAAGTGATGACGGCTTTCTAACCTTTACTTCTTCATATGTTCTCTCTTGTTCCTCTGGTCCAGCAGATGGTGGTCTGCAGGAGGTTTTAGATGAACATAAGATCAGTCTGAAGGAGAGATGTGAACGTGTGACTGAAGGAAGTGAAACAGGAAGTGGAACCCTCCTCAACAGGATCTACACTGAGCTCTACATCACAGAGGGACAGAGTGAAGAGGTTAATACCCAACATGAGGTGAGGCAGCTGGAGTCAGCCTCCAAGAAGAAGACCCTCCATGACACTCCCATCAAGTGCCACGACATCTTTAAAGCCTCAGCTGACCAGCGGAGACGCATCAGAGTCGTTCTGACCAACGGCGTCGCTGGCGTTGGAAAAACCTTCTCGGTGCAGAAGTTCACTCTGGACTGGGCCGAGGGTTTGGAGAACCAAGATGTCGGTCTGGTGGTTGTGCTTTCGTTCAGGGAGCTGAACTTGATCAAAGATGAGCAGTACAGTCTTCTCAAGCTGCTCCATGTTTTCCATCCAACATTACAGAAGGTCCCAGCAGAGAAGCTCTCTGTCTGGAAAGTTCTCTTCATCTTTGATGGTCTGGATGAAAGCAGACTTTCTCTGGATTTCATCAACAAAGAGGTCGTGTGTGATGTCACACAGAAGGCATCGGTCAACGTGCTGCTGACCAACCTCATCGAGGGGAAGCTGCTTCCCTCGGCTCTCGTCTGGATAACTTCCAGACCTGCAGCAGCCAATCAGATCCCTCCTACACGTGTTGACAGGCTAACAGAAGTACGAGGCTTCACCGACCCCCAGAAGGACGAGTACTTCAGGAGGAGATTCAGTGATGAAGAGCTGTCCAGCAGAATCATCTCACACATCAAGACATCCAGGAGCCTCCACATCATGTGTCTGATCCCAGTCTTCTGCTGGATCACTGCTACAGTTCTGGACCACATGTGGACCACAGACCAGAGAGGAGAGCTGCCCAAGACCCTGACCGACATGTACTCACACTTCCTGCTGGTCCAGACAAAGAGGAAGAAGCAGAAGTACCATGAGGGACATGAGACGAGTCCTCAGGAGCTGACAGAGGCTGATGGGGAACTTCTTCTGAAGCTGGGGAGGCTGGCGTTTGAACATCTGGAGAAAGGAAACATCATGTTCTACCAAGAAGACCTGGAGCAGTGTGGTCTTGATGTCACAGAGGCCTCGGTGTTCTCAGGAGTTTGTACAGAGATCTTCAGAAGAGAGAGTGTGATCTTCCAGAAAACAGTCTACTGCTTTGTTCATCTGAGTGTTCAAGAGTTTCTGGCTGCCGTCTACATGTTCCACTGTTTCACACACAGGAAGACAGAGGTACTGGAGGACTTTATGAGAGAAGACTGCAGTGATTCATCCCTTAATGATAGTTATGATGACAATAATAGTCTTCATGGTGAATGGGACACTGATTATTCTCTGGAGGACTTCCTGAAGAGAGCCATGGAGAAATCCCTCCAAAGTACAAATGGCCACCTGGACCTGTTGGTCCGCTTCCTTCATGGCCTCTCTCTGGAGTCCAACCAGAGACTCTTAGGAGGCCTGCTGGGTCAGACAGACAACAGTCCAGAAACCATCCAGAGAGCCATCAACAATCTGAAGGAGATGAACAGTTATAATATCTCTCCTGACAGAAGCATCAACATCTTCCACTGTCTGATGGAGATGAAGGACCTCTCAGTACATCAGGAGATCCAGGAGTTCATGAAGTCAGAGAACAGATCAGAGAAGAAGCTCTCATTGTTCCACTGCTCAGCTCTGTGCTACATGCTGCAGATGTCAGAGGTTCTGGAGGAGTTGGACCTGAACAAGTACAACACATCAGCTGAGGGACGACTGAGACTGATTCCAGCTGTGAGGAACTGCAGAAAGGCTAAGTGAGTCCAGATATGATTAACTTTATGAATCAGTGTAGATCAGTAGTTTAGTTCTTCAAATATAGAAACTATGAAATTCATATTATTCTTAAAATAGTGTTCCAGTTGTTTAATACAAAGTTATGTCAGTTGTATTTGGTCACAGATGTTCTTGTAGTTTTAAAAGCTGAGTGAAAACATGTTGATGTTTCAGTTGGTTGTTTTCACTGTTAAGTTAATGAAGTTATTCTATTTATTTCTAATGATTGTTATATTTTATATTCATATAATTATTCCTCTATTTTTCCATCCATGCATCCATTTATCATCCATTCACCCTCAAATCACTAAATCTACCCCAGAAGAAATCCCCCAGGTCGGGTTACTGGAGTCAGAAAGTGTGGTGAATTCACTTAATGGAGGAAATTAATAAAAAGTAATATTAGTCTCCTGTTTGGACATTACCACCACGTTAGAAAGTAGAGCGAGGATTTAGTTTGAGCAGGTAGTACTGCAACACCAGAGAAATACTTTTAGGGCAGGTAGTAGTTTTGTAACTGCTTTGTACGATTGTTTTTTTAACAAATGTAGATAGATTATTATTATTATTATTATTATTAATATCAATATCAATATCAATATCAATATTTAAATTGAGTATGTAACTGTTGCTGCACTGTGGCCACTAGTGAGCCTTCTGGGATGAAGCTGAATGCTGTCACAGTGATTTGTAGCTCAAGAAGAGAAAAGTCTTCACATCAGAGATCTGATTCAGTGACACAATTCAATTCAATTCAATTTACAAATTTGCCTCAGAGGGCTTTACAATCTGTACACACTGACATCCTCTGTCCCAGAACCTCTCATCGACTCAGGAAACAATATTCATCTGATGACATATTTCTGAATATGTTGAAAATGATTGAACCTCATTGGTTAATTGTGTTGAATAACGACAAAACGTCATGCAGTCGTCTAAATATCTCATTATGTTAATATTTAATCACGTACAGGTCTAATATCATCCAGCAGTTTGCTTCACTTAATTTTCCCGTTAATGGAGGTGAACCTGAAGGCAGCAGGAAGCTAGCAGAGAGACATCAGCTGTTTACTGAGTAGTAAAGATGTTTTAGTCATCAAGAAGGCCTCATGCTAACTTTGTGGAGACAGACTTGGGGTCATCATGTTTTAAAATAAAATAAAGATTATGATAAAGTGAATAAATCCTCTCTAGGACTTGATGATGAAAAAGCCTTCAGACCCCAAAGCCTGATTCTTTGTTGTCTCTCCCTGTTTCTACATTTGACTTGGAGCATCTTTGACCTCCTGGTCCGTATATTGTAGACAACTAAACATGGCCGTCATTGATGAAGCTGTTTACGTCCTCTTACAACTCATGACAGACTTGTTGAAGTGAACTCCTGGTTCTTAGCCCCCTGAAGGTTCCTGTCTGGTCTTCCTGAGAGGAACATCAGTCAGGATGTCTCTTTAACTGGTTCCATTGTTGCATCATCTGGTTCTTATTCTGACTCTGATCAGGCCGAGTACATGAAACCAAGAGGATCTTTGTTACTTACTTTACATTCAGTGATCATAGAAGCACATAGGATTACATATTGATGAATGAGAGAACATCAATTAAAGGTTATCATCAATAAACCACAGAAGGATTCATGCTGAGCTTCAGGGCCTCACTTCCTGCTCTACTGCTGGAGGTAGAGCTGTGAGATAGTATCAGAGTCCACCTGCAGTACACAGCAGTACCACAGTTCCACCATGTTTCTAGATATTTCTTTATCTTCACTTTGATGAGTCAAT
The DNA here is from genome assembly GCA_016806645.1 of Ophiodon elongatus. NCBI lineage: Eukaryota > Metazoa > Chordata > Actinopteri > Perciformes > Hexagrammidae > Ophiodon > Ophiodon elongatus. The sequence goes on along the minus strand of JACSYO010001274.1, from coordinate 3,957 downwards.
GAATGAATTGATTCTTGAAGGAACTGGATAGAGAGGAAGGTTTGGGTGAGCTGTGTCTCAGACACTTTAGGTGGAAACCTCAACAAAAGATGAACAGTCTGCAGGAAGGAGACTTCTTGTTTCATGTGAAACACAGTGAGATCAGATCAGCTGAACCACTGATGTGAAGAGCAAATGTTCATCAACACAGGAAGTCAGTATTAAGTCTCCTCTTTAATAATATTTTATTATATTTGTGTCATGACAGACTTTCTGAATGTGGACTCTCAGAGACTCACTATGAAGTTGTGGCCTCAGCTCTGAAGTCCAACCCCTCCCATCTGAGAGAACTGAACCTGAGTTTCAACGACCTTCAGGATTCAGGAGTGAAGCTGCTGTCTGCTGGACTGGAGAGTCCACACTGTCGACTGGAGGCTCTGAGGTCAGTTCACTGACTGGAAGGTTTCAGGATGTCCCTGAAAACAAAAGCAGAATATTTGTTAGAGGAACAGAACGTAGAGAAATGAAGTGATTGACAGGAGAGTTTTTAGCTTCCAGACTCACATTGTGGTCCATCAGTCAGTGAAGGTGATGTCAGTCCTGATGAGGCTGGAGAGTGTGTGAGGAAGATGAAGGAGGAGGATGAAGATCTGATGACAGCAGATAGAAAAGACTCAATGAAGGTGAAGTTCTGAACTGTGATGATCTTCATCAGATCAGATTAGATAATCCTTTATTAGTCCACAGCAGGGAAAGTAACAGGATGACATCAGCAGGAGATCAAAACAAGTAGAATAAACAAGTAGAATAAACAAATAGAATAATCAAGTACAATAAACAAATACAATAAATAAGTAAAGGTCCTGTATGGGGGGAATCAGAAGCTGATAAATTAAGAGAACTTTATTAATCCAAAAGTAAATTCTTGTGCCAGAGTTTCAACAATAGAATAAAAATATGAACATATATGAAAAATAAAATAACAATTATTCAGTGTAAGCAATAGTACTGATTTTTAAAAAAGTAAAATACAACAATAAAGATGAAGTACAAGGTTGAAAGCTATATTGTCAATGATAATGAGAAAGTAGTAGAAAGTTATATTGCACATAGATTTATGAAGATAACATGACACATGATGTGGTTATTATTGCCTTCAGCTGTCCTTCCTGCAGAAGGGGGAGGAGTTACACAGTCTGATGGCCTCAGGTAGAAAAGACTTCCTGTGTTGTTCTGTGGTGAACCTCGGTGGTCTCAGTCTACGGCTGAAGCTGCTCTGAAGTGACTTCAGTAGACCTCTAGACCTAAAGCCAGAGAACCAGAACCTGTATCATCCCTGTAGAGGATTCAGCACTCAGGACTGCTGGAGTGTGAGCTGATGAGCAGCTTCTTTGACAAACACTATGGCTGAGCGGCTCAATGATGCACCAGGAACATCCACTTCAACAGATCTATTGTAGAAGCTGCAGAGCAGATGAGGCTGAACAACCTCTGCTGGCTTTCATGGATCTACTCAGACCAGGACTGAGTCCAGTAGAGAGTCCAGGGTTCTGCTGCATGTTCGGGCTAAAAGGGCTCACAGCTGAACTCAATCCCCTTCATAGGCTCTCATGGAACCAGGCTCCTCCCACTTCTTGCAATATGATGAGAATCATAACTCATGAATTCACTGAGCAACAATGATGTAAACAGAGAATAGAGCTGAAACAAGAGGTTTAATAACCATAAAGTACCTGAACACAAGTTTATCTTTTTACAAGATGAGAAGAATATAATATTGTGGTTTTCTTGGTTGACGTCACTTCACCCTGAATAAACTGAATTTAAAGCTGCAGGACATTTTTCTAAAATTAAATACTTTATTTTTAGATAAAACATTCTTTTCTGTTGTATAATTTATTCTTAAATGCATCCTTAATTTTACCTGAAATGAGAGAACATTTATTCATTCACAGAATATATTTATAATACATCCAGTTCAATTTGAAAACTGATGATAAATATTGTTGAGATATTATTCAATTGAACTTATAAATGATCAGAAATGGATTATAATCTTCATCTTTTATTCTTTATTCAGGTTGAGATGGTGCAGTTTGTCAGAGATCAGCTGTTCTTCTCTGGCCTCAGCTCTGAAGTCCAACCCCTCCAGTCTGAGAGATCTGGATCTGAGTAACAACAACCTGCAGGATTCAGGAGTGAAGCTGCTGTCTGCTGGACTGGAGAGTCCTCACTGTAGACTGGAGACTCTGAGGTCAGTTCACTGACTCTCTGTTACTATTATAGATATAATGTGTTTATTTAATAATTTAACCTAATTTATGTAGAAATATAACATAAATCCATGAAGTTAAAAATGTCCTTTTGTTCATATTTTCATGTTTGTTAAACTAAATTTAATCTTCAGTCACAAAGACTTGTGTTTCTTAAAGAAACTGTAGAAAATGTCCTCTGTTAGTTGTTAAAGTAAATTAATATTTATAATTATTGTTAAAAGGTCACATCTGTATTCAGAAGATCCTCTGAACTAATATTTGTTTTAAAACTGAAAATGTTTACTTGATGAGGTAGAAATATTTATTTGGTTTCTGTTCATTTAAATGTGTTTTTAAAAATATTATCTGATCATTGATATTGATCATTAAGAACACACACACACACACACACACACACACACACACACACACACACACACACACAGATCAAAACATATTTCCAGATGCATCAGTTTAAAGTATCAATATTAGAATCACCAGAGAACCAACGATACTTAATATAAATATATATATAGATATATATATATCTATATATATATTATTGTGATTTTGAACATTTTATGATATGTTGAGTATTGAGATATCAAACATTGAGATATATTGTGATTTATTACCTTTTTCAACTGTAAATTATTCAGTTTGTCAACATCTGTTTTATCTAATAAGATAAAGTTTTTACTCTGTTCATCTCACTTCAGTTTATTTCTAATAGACCTAAAGCCAAAGAACTAAAACATTTATGATCATAAACTATTTACTGTGACTTTGTTTAAGTCCTCTATAGTGGAGATTTAAATAATAACACTATGCAAATGATCAGGAAACAAAAGGTTGTATTTTTATTGATGAATAAATATCTTCATTATTAGTGTTAATGAAGTATAATAATGAGCTGAGAGCTGTTAGGAAGTTAAACATCATAATTCATCTCTAATATCTATTTTATATTCATGTGAAAACATCTGGATTTATTTAGTTCATCACCAACGCTACATTTTACTAGATTACATTGAACACATCATGAGAACGTTATCATTTACCTTCAGCCAGTACTCATGTTCACTGAGCAGAGCCTGAAGGCACCATGAGAACGTTATCATTTACCTTCAGCCAGTACTCATGTTCACTGAGCAGAGCCTGAACGCACCATGAGAACATTATCATTGTTTCTGGACTCAGATCTAAAACCGATAGATAATTGAGAATTATTTAATTTTGACGGAGCGCTTCTATTTCAACCGGCGCAGCTTTTCTAGCCTTTACGGCTCTCGTTCATCGGTCCAGGAAACACAGCGACCAGTTACATGCTTTACTCACATCATGTGATGCTGCTCAGCCAATCACAGACCTGTATTCTGATAAGCGTCGCGGTTGGAGTGAGATTTCCTCACAGAAGAGAGAGACCTCACAGAACATGAGTCAGAGAAGTTATGTCACATGACGTTCTCCAAAAAGAGGAACGTGGACAGAGACCAGAACCTTTAACCCACAATGGACTCTGATATGTTCAGAGACCATGAGGATTATTAAAACCAGTACGTCTCATATGTTCAGAGACCATGAGGATTATTAAAACCAGTACGTCTCATATGTTCAGAGACCATGAGGATTATTAAAACCAGTACGTCTCATATGTTCAGAGACCATGAGGATTATTAAAACCAGTACGTCTCATATGTTCAGAGACCATGAGGATTATTAA
>JACSYO010001273.1:0-17067 GCA_016806645.1 Ophiodon elongatus | reverse complement strand
TATTCATGAAATTAACTTGAAACTTGAGAGTCTGCTGTTCTCGGACTATTTTTTGGGGAAAATCAAGTAAACTGTGTATTTTTCAACAAAATCCACTTTTGGCCTCTTGCCAGCCGAAACGTCTTTTCAGACCATGAATACTGAAAATGCAGCTTTAAGGCAGAAAAATGATGAGAAAATCATGTATTCATGAAATTAACATGAAACATGAGAGGCTGCTGTACTGGGACTATTATTTGAGGAAAATCAAGTAAACTGTGTAATTTTCAACAAAATCCACTTTTGGCCTCATGCCAGCCGAAACGTGTTTTAAGAGTATACAACGTGGAAATAGAGCTTTAAGGCAGAAAAGTGATGAAAACATCATATATTCATGAAATTAACATGACACTTGAGAGTCTGCTGTTCTAGGACAATGTTTTGCAGAAAATCAAGTAAACTGTGTATTTTTCAACAAAATCCAGTTTTGGCCTCTTGCCAGCAGAAATGTCTTTTCAGACCATGAATACTGAAAATGCAGCTTTAAGGCAGAAACGTGATGAGAACATCATGTATTCATGAAATTAACTTGAAACTTGAGAGTCTTCTGTTCTGGGACAATTTATGAGGAAAATCAAGTAAACTGTATATTTTTCAACAAAATCCACTTTTGGCCTCTTGTCAGACTAAACGTCTTTTAAGAGCATACAACGTGGAAATGCAGCTTTAAGGCAGAATATTAATGAAAACGTCATGTACTCATGAAATTAACATGAAACTTGAGAGTCTGCTGTTCTGGGACAATTTTTTGAAGAAAATCAAGTAACTCGGTGTATTTTTCAACAAAATCCACTCTTGGCCTCTTGCCAGCCGAAACGTCTTTTCAGACCATGAAAATATTGAAAATGCAGCTTTAAGGCAGAAAAATGATGAGAACGTCACGTATTCATGAAATTAAAATGAAACGTGAGAGTCTGCTGTATTAGGCCTATTTTTTGAGGAAAATCAAGTAAACTGTGTATTTTTCAACAAAATCCACCTTTGGCCTCTTCCCAGCCGAAACGTCTTTTAAGACCATACAACGTGGAAATTCAGCTTTAAGGCAGAAAAGTGATGAGAACATCATTTATTCATGAAATTAACTTGAAACTTGAGAGTCTGCTGTTCTGGGACAATGTTTTGAGGAAAATCAAGTAACTCGGTGTATTTTTCAACAAAATCCAGTTTTGGCCTCTTGCCAGCAGAAACGTCTTTTCAGACCATTAATACTGAAAATGCAGCTTTAAGTCAGAATAGTAATGAAAACGTCATGTATTCATGAAATTAACTTGAAACTTGAGAGTCTTCTGTTCTGGGACAATGTTTTGAGGAAAATTAAGTAAACTGTGTATTTTTCAACAAAATCCACTTTTGGCCTCTTCCCAGCCGAAACGTCTTTTCAGACCATGAATACTGAAAATGCAGCTTTAAGGCAGAAAAATGATGAGAACATCATGTATTCATGAAGTTAACATGAAACATGAGAGTCTGCTGTTCTGGGACAATTTTTTGAGGAAAATCAAGTAAACTGTATATTTTTCAACAAAATCCACTTTTGGCCTCTTGTCAGACAAAACGTCTTTTAAGAGCATACAACGTGGAAATGCAGCTTTAAGGCAGAAAAGTGATGAGAACATCATTTATTCATGAAATTAACTTGAAACTTGAGAGTCTGCTGTTCTGGGACAATGTTTTGAGGAAAATCAAGTAAACTCTGTATTTTTCAACAAAATCCACTTTTGGACTCTTCCCAACCAAAACGTCTTATAAGAGCATACAAAGTGGAAATACAGCTTTAAGGCAGAAAATTAATGAAAAAGTCATGTATTCATGAAATTAACATGAAACTTGAGAGTCTGCTGTTCTGGGACAATGTTTTGAGGAAAATCAAGTAACTCGGTGTATTTTTCAACAAAATCCAGTTTTGGCCTCTTGCCAGCAGAAATGTCTTTTCAGACCATGAATACTGAAAATGCAGCTTTAAGGCAGAAAAGTCATGAGAACATCATGTATTCATGAAATTAACTTGAAACTTGAGAGTCTGCTGTTCTGGGACAATGTTTTGAGGAAAATCAAGTGAACTTTGTATTTTTCAACAAAATCCACTCTTAGTCTCTTGCCAGCCGAAACGTCTTTTCAGACCATTAATACTGAAAATGCAGCTTTAAGTCAGAATAGTAATGAAAACGTCATGTATTCATGAAATTAACTTGAAACTTGAGAGTCTTCTGTTCTGGGACAATGTTTTGAGGAAAATCAAGTAAACTGTGTATTTTTCAACAAAATCCACTTTTGGCCTCTTCCCAGCCGAAACGTCTTTTCAGACCATGAACACTGAAAATGCAGCTTTAAGGCAGAAAAATGATGAGAACATCATGTATTCATGAAGTTAACATGAAACATGAGAGTCTGCTGTTCTGGGACAATTTTTTGAGGAAAATCAAGTAAACTGTATATTTTTCAACAAAATCCACTTTTGGCCTCTTGTCAGACTAAACGTCTTTTAAGAGCATACAACGTGGAAATGCAGCTTTAAGGCAGAAAAGTGATGAGAACATCATTTATTCATGAAATTAACTTGAAACTTGAGAGTCTGCTGTTCTGGGACAATGTTTTGAGGAAAATCAAGTAAACTGTATTTTTCAACAAAATCCACTTTTGGCCTCTTGCCAGCCGAAACGTCTTTTAAGAGCATACAAAGTGGAAATGCAGCTTTAAGGCAGAAAAGTGATGAGAACATCATGTATTCATGAAATTAACTTGAAACTTGAGAGTCTGCTGTTCTGGGACAATGTTTTGAGGAAAATCAAGTAACTCGGTGTATTTTTCAACAAAATCCACTTTTGGCCTCTTGCCAGCCGAAACGTCTTTTAAGAGCTTACAACGTGGAAATGCAGCTTTAAGGCAGAAAAGTGATGAGAACATCATTTATTCATGAAATTAACTTGAAACTTGAGAGTCTGCTGTTCTGGGACAATGTTTTGAGGAAAATCAAGTAAACTGTGTAATTTTCAACAAAATCCACTTTTGGCCTCATGCCAGCCGAAACGTCTTTTAAGAGCATACGACGTGGAAATGCAGCTTTAAGGCAGAAAAGTGATGAGAACATCATTTATTCATGAAATTAACATGAAACATGAGAGGCTGCTGTACTGGGACTGTTGTTTGAGGAAAATCAAGTAAACTGTGTAATTTTCAACAAAATCCACTTTTGGCCTCATGCCAGCCGAAACGTCTTTTAAGAGTATACAACGTGGAAATGCAGCTTTAAGGCAGAAAAGTGATGAAAACATCATATATTCATGAAATTAACATGAAACTTGAGAGTCTGCTGTTCTGGGACAATGTTTTGAGGAAAATCAAGTAAACTGTGTATTTTTCAACAAAATCCACTATTGGCCTCTTGCCAGCAGAAACGTCTTTTCAGACCATGAATACTAAAAATGCAGCTTTAAGGCAGAAAAATGATGAGAACATCATGTATTCATGAAGTTAACATGAAACATGAGAGTCTGCTGTTCTGGGACAATTTTTTGAGGAAAATCAAGTAAACTGTATATTTTTCAACAAAATCCAATTTTAGCCTCTTGTCAGCCTAAACGTCTTTTAAGAGCATACAACGTGGAAATGCAGCTTTAAGGCAGAAAAGTGATGAGATCATCATTTATTCATGAAATTAACTTGAAACTTGAGAGTCTGCTGTTCTGGGACAATGTTTTGAGGAAAATCAAGTAAACTGTGTATTTTTCAACAAAATCCACTTTTGGACTCTTCCCAACCAAAACGTCTTATAAGAAGCATACAAAGTGGAAATGCAGCTTTAAGGCAGAAAATTAATGAAAAAGTCATGTATTCATGAAATTAACTTGAAACTTGAGAGTCTGCTGTTCTGGGACAATGTTTTGAGGAAAATCAAGTAAACTGTGTATTTTTCAACAAAATCCACTTTTGGCCTCATGCCAGCCGAAACGTCTTTTAAGAGTATACAACGTGGAAATGCAGCTTTTAAGGCAGAAAAGTGATGAAAACATCATGTATTCATGAAATTAAAATGACACTTGAGAGTGTGCTGTTCTGGGACAATGTTTTGAAGAAAATCAAGTAACTCGGTGTATTTTTCAACAAAATCCACTCTTGGCCTCTTGCCAGCCGAAACGTCTTTTCAGACCATGAAAATATTGAAAATGCAGCTTTAAGGCAGAAAAATGATGAGAACGTCACGTATTCATGAAATTAAAATGAAACGTGAGAGTCTGCTGTATTAGGCCATTTTTTGAGGAAAATCAAGTAAACTGTGTATTTTTCAACAAAATCCACTTTTGGCCTCTAGCCAGCCGAAACGTCTTTTCAGACCATGAATACTGAAAATGCAGCTTTAAGGCAGAAAATGATGAGAACATCATGTATTCATGAAATTAACATGAAATATGAGAGGCTGCTGTACTGGGACTATTGTTTGAGGAAAATCAAGTAAACTGTGTAATTTTCAACAAAATCCACTTTTGGCCTCATGCCAGCCGAAACGTCTTTTAAGAGTATACAACGTGGAAATGCAGATTTAAGGCAGAAAAATGATGAAAACATCATGTATTCATGACATTAACATGACACTAGAGAGTCTGCTGTTCTAGGACAATGTTTTGCAGAAAATCAAGTAAACTGTGTATTTTTCAACAAAATCCAGTTTTGGCCTCTTGCCAGGAGAAACGTCTTTTCAGACCATGAATAGTGAAAATGCAGCTTTGAGGCAGAAAAGTGATGAGAACATCATGTATTCATGAAATTAACTTGAAACTTGAGAGTCTGCTGTTCTGGGATAATGTTTTGAGGAAAATCAAGTAAACTGTGTATTTTTCAACAAAATCCACTTTTGGACTCTTCCCAACCAAAACGTCTTATAAGAGCATACAACGTGGAAATGCAGCTTTAAGGCAGAATATTAATGAAAACGTCATGTACTCATGAAATTAACATGAAACTTGAGAGTCTGCTGTTCTGGGACAATGTTTTGAAGAAAATCAAGTAACTCGGTGTATTTTTCAACAAAATCCACTCTTGGCCTCTTGCCAGCCAAAACGTCTTTTCAGACCATGAAAATATTGAAAATGCAGCTTTAAGGCAGAAAAATGATGAGAACGTCAAGTATTCATGAAATTAAAATGAAACGTGAGAGTCTGCTGTATTAGGCCTATTTTTTGAGGAAAATTAAGTAAACTGTGTATTTTTCAACAAAATCCACTTTTGGACTCTTCCCAACCTAAACGTCTTATAAGTGCATACAAAGTGGAAATGCAGCTTTAAGGCAGAAAAGTGATGAGAACATCATGTATTAATGAAATTAACTTGAAACTTGAAAGTCTGTTGTTCTGGGACAATGTTTTGAGGAAAATCAAGTAAACTGTCTAATTTTCAACAAAATCCACTTTTGGCCTCAAGCCAGCCGAAACGTCTTTGAAGAGTATACAACGTGGAAATGCAGCTTTAAGGCAGAAAAATGATTAGAACATCATGTATTCATGAAATTAACATGACACTTGAGAGTCTGCTGTTCTAGGACAATGTTTTGCAGAAAATCAAGTAAACTGTGTATTTTTCAACAAAATCCACTTTTGGACTCTTCCCAACCTAATCGTCTTATATGTGCATACAAAGTGGAAATGCAGCTTTAAGGCAGAAAAGTAATGAAAACGTCACGTATTCATGAAATTAACATGAAACTTGAGAGTCTGCTGTTCTGGGACAATGTTTTGTGGAAAATCAAGTAACTCGGTGTATTTTTCAACAAAATCAACTCTTGGCCTCTTGCCAGCCGAAACGTCTTATAAGAGCATACAAACTGGAAATGCAGCTTTAAGGCAGAAAACTGATGAGAACATCATATATTCATGAAATTAACTTGAAACTTCAGAGTCTGCTGTTCTGGGACAATGTTTTGAGGAAAATCAAGTAAACTGTGTATTTTTCAACAAAATCCACTTTTGGACTCTTCCCAACCAAAATGTCTTATAAGAGCATACAAAGTGGAAATGCAGCTTTAAGGCAGAAAATTAATGAAAACGTCATGTATTCATGAAATTAACATGAAACTTGAGAGTCTGCTGTTCTGGGACAATGTTTTGAGGAAAATCAAGTAAACTGTGTATTTTTCAACAAAATCCACTTTTGGACTCTTCCCAACCAAAACGTCTTATAAGAGCATACAAAGTGGAAATGCAGCTTTAAGGCAGAAAAGTAATGAAAACGTCATGTATTAATGAAATTAACTTGAAACTTGAAAGTCTGCTGTTCTGGGACAATGTTTTGAGGAAAATCAAGTAAACTGTGTATTTTTCAACAAAATCCACTATTGGCGTCTTGCCAGCCGAAACGTCTTTTCAGACCATGAATATTGAAAATGCAGCTTTAAGGCAGAAAAATGATGAGAACGTCACGTATTCATGAAATTAAAATGAAACGTGAGAGTCTGCTGTACTAGGACTATTTTTTGAGGAAAATCAAGTAAACTGTGTATTTTTCAACAAAATCCACTTTTGGCCTCTTCCCAGCCGAAACGTCTTTTAAGACCATACAACGTGGAAATTCAGCTTTAAGGCAGAAAAGTGATGAGAACATCATTTATTCATGAAATTAACTTGAAACTTGAGAGTCTGCTGTTCTGGGACAATGTTTTGAGGAAAATCAAGTGAACTTTGTATTTTTCAACAAAATCCACTTTTAGTCTCTTGCCAGCCGAAACGTCTTTTCAGACCATTAATACTGAAAATGCAGCTTTAAGTCAGAATAGTAATGAAAACGTCATGTATTCATGAAATTAACTTGAAACTTGAGAGTCTTCTGTTCTGGGACAATGTTTTGAGGAAAATTAAGTAAACTGTGTATTTTTCAACAAAATCCACTTTTGGCCTCTTCCCAGCCGAAATGTCTTTTCAGACCATGAATACTGAAAATGCAGCTTTAAGGCAGAAAAGTGATGAGAACATCATGTATTCATGAAATTAACTTGAATCTTGAGAGTCTGCTGTTCTGGGACAATGTTTTGAGGAATATCAAGTAAACTTTGTATTTTTCAACAAAATCCACTCTTAGCCTCTTGCCAGCCGAAACGTCTTTTCAGACCATTAATACTGAAAATGCAGCTTTAAGTCAGAATAGTAATGAAAACGTCATGTACTTATGAAATTAACATGAAACTTGAGAGTCTGCTGTACTGGGACTATTTTTTGAGGAAAATCAAGTAAATTGTGTATTTTTCAACAAAATCCACTTTTGGACTCTTCCCAACCTAAACGTCTTATAAGTGCATACAAAGTGGAAATGCAGCTTTAAGGCAGAAAAGTAATGAAAACGTCATGTATTCATGAAATTAACATGAAACTTGAGAGTCTGCTGTTCTGGGACAATGTTTTGAGGAAAATCAAGTAACTCGTGTATTTTTCAACAAAATCAACTCTTGGACTCTTCCCAACCAAAACGTCTTATAAGAGCATACAAAGTGGAAATGCAACTTTAAGGCAGAAAATTAATGAAAACGTCATGTATTAATGAAATTAACTTGAAACTTGAAAGTCTGCTGTTCTGGGACAATGTTTTGAGGAAAATCAAGTAAACTGTGTATTTTTCAACAAAATCCACTTTTGGACTCTTCCCAACCAAAATGTCTTATAAGAGCATACAAAGTGGAAATGCAGCTTTAAGGCAGAAAATTAATGAAAACGTCATGTATTCATGAAATTAACATGAAACTTGAGAGTCTGCTGTTCTGGGACAATGTTTTGCAGAAAATCAAGTAAACTGTGTATTTTTCAACAAAATCCACTTTTGGTCTCTTGCCAGCCGAAACGTCTTTTCAGACCATGAATACTGAAAATGCAGCTTTAAGGCAGAAAAATGATGAGAACATCATGTATTCATGAAGTTAACATGAAACATGAGAGTCTGCTGTTCTGGGACAATGTTTTGAGGAAAATCAAGTAACTCGGTGTATTTTTCAACAAAATCCACTATTGGCCTCTTGCCAGCCGAAATGTCTTTTAAGAGCTTACAACGTGGAAATGCAGCTTTAAGGCAGAAAAGTGATGAGAATATCATGTATTAATGAAATTAACTTGAAACTTGAAAGTCTGCTGTTCTGGGACAATGTTTTGAGGAAAATCAAGTAAACTGTGTATTTTTCAACAAAATCCACTATTGGCCTCTTGCCAGCCGAAACGTCTTTTCAGACCATGAATACTGAAAATGCAGCTTTAAGTCAGAATAGTAATGAAAACGGCATGTATTCATGAAATTAACTTCAAACTTGAGAGTCTGCTGTTCTGGGACAATGTTTTGAGGAAAATCAAGTAAACTGTGTATTTTTCAACAAAATCCACTTTTGGCCTCTTGCCAGCCGAAACGTCTTTTAAGAGCATACAACGTGGAAATGCAGCTTTAAGGCAGAATATTAATGAAAACGTCATGTACTCATGAAATTAACATGAAACTTGAGAGTCTGCTGTTCTGGGACAATGTTTTGAGGAAAATCAAGTAAACTGTGTATTTTTCAACAAAATCCACTATTGGCCTCTTGCCAGCCGAAACGTCTTTTAAGAGCTTACAACGTGGAAATGCAGCTTTAAGGCAGAAAAGTGATGAGAACATCATGTATTAATGAAATTAACTTGAAACTTGAAAGTCTGCTGTTCTGGGACAATGTTTTGAGGAAAATCAAGTAAACTGTGTATTTTTCAACAAAATCCACTTTTGGCCTCTTGCCAGCCGAAACGTCTTTTCAGACCATGAATACTGAAAATGCAGTTTTAAGGCAGAAAAATGATGAGAACATCATGTATTCATGAAGTTAACATGAAACATGAGAGTCTTCTGTTCTGGGACAATTTTTTGAGGAAAATCAATTAAACTGTATATTTTTCAACAAAATCCACTTTTGGCCTCTTGTCAGACTAAACGTCTTTTAAGAGCATACAACGTGGAAATGCAGCTTTAAGGCAGAATATTAATGAAAACGTCATGTACTCATGAAATTAACATGAAACTTGAGAGTCTGCTGTTCTGGGATAATGTTTTGAGGAAAATCAACTAAACTGTGTATTTTTCAACAAAATCCACATTTGGCCTCTTCGTTGGCTGAAACACCTTTTGAGACCATAAAAACTGAAAATTCATTTTTAAGCCAGAAAGGTGATGGAAACATCAAATATTCATGTACACAACATGTAGCTTGAAAGTCTGCTATACTGGGAGACGTTATAGAGGAATATCAAGTAAACTGTGTATTTTACAACAAAATCCACTTTTGGCCTGTTCGCAGGCTGAAACGCATTTTGAGACCATAAAAACTGAAAATTATTTTTTAAGGCAGAAAGTTGATTCAAACATCATATATTCATGAACATAACATGAACCTTGAAAGTTAGCAATTCTGGGAGATGTTATAGAGGAATATCAAGTAAACTGTGTATTTTACAACAAAATCCACTTTTGGCCTCTTCGCAGGCTGAAACGCCTTTTGAGACCATAAAAAATGAAAATTCTTTTTTCAGGCAGAAAAGTGATGGAAACATCAAATATTCATGTACATAACATGAAGCTTGAAAGTCTGCTATACTGGGAGACGTTATAGAGGAATATCAAGTAAACTGTGTATTTTACAACAAAATCCACTTTTGGCCTCTTCGCATGCTGAAACGCATTTTGAGACCATAAAAAATGAAAATTATTGTTTAAGGCAGAAAGGTGATGGAAACATCAAATATTCATGTACACAACATGAACCTTGAAAGTCTGCTATTCTGGGAGACGTTATAGAGGAATATCAAGTAAACTGTGTATTTTACAACAAAATCCACTTTTGGCCTGTTCGCATGCTGAAACGCATTTTGAGACCATAAAAAATGAAAATTCTTTTTTTAGGCAGAAAAGTGATGGAAACATCATATATTCATGTACATAACATGAACCTTGAAATTTTGCTATTCTGGGAGACGTTATAGAGGAATATCAAGTAAACTGTGTATTTTACAACAAAATCCACTTTTGGCCTCTTCGCAGGCTGAAACGCATTTTGAGACCATAAAAACTGAAAATTATTTTTTAAGGCAGAAAGGTGATTAAAACATCATGTATTCATGAATATAACATGAACCTTGAAATTTCGCTCTTCTGGGAGATGTTATAGAGGAATATCAAGTAAACTGTTTATTTTATAACAAAATCCACTTTTGGCCTGTTCGCAGGCTGAAACGCGTTTTGAGACCATAAAAACTGAAAATTCATTTTTAAGCCAGAAAGGTGATGGAAACATCAAATATTCATGTACACAACATGAAGCTTGAAAGTCTGCTATACTGGGAGACGTTATAGAGGAATATCAAGTAAACTGTGTATTTTACAACAAAATCCACTTTTGGCCTGTTCGCAGGCTGAAACGCATTTTGAGACCATAAAAAATGAAAATTCTTTTTTCAGGCAGACAAGTGATGGAAACATCATATATTCATGTACGCAACATGAAGCTTGAAAGTCTGCTATATTGGGTGACGTTATAGAGGAATATCAAGTAAACTGTGTATTTTACAACAAAATCCACGTTTGGCCTCTTCGCAGTCTGAAACTCCTTTTGAGACCATAAAAACTGAAAATTATTTTTTAAGGCAGAAAGGTGATTCAAACATCATGTATTCATGAATATAACATGAACCTTGAAATTTCGCTCTTCTGGGAGATGTTATAGAGGAATATCAAGTAAACTGTTTATTTTATAACAAAATCCACTTTTGGCCTGTTCGCAGGCTGAAACGCGTTTTGAGACCATAAAAACTGAAAATTAATTTTTAAGCCAGAAAGGTGATGGAAACATCAAATATTCATGTACACAACATGAAGCTTGAAAGTCTGCTATACTGGGAGACGTTATAGAGGAATATCAAGTAAACTGTGTATTTTACAACAAAATCCACTTTTGGCCTCTTCGCAGGCTGAAACGCATTTTGAGACCATAAAAACTGAAAATTATTTTTTAAGGCAGAAAGGTGATTCAAACATCATGTATTCATGAATATAACATGAACCTTGAAATTTCGCTCTTCTGGGAGATGTTATAGAGGAATATCAAGTAAACTGTGTATTTTACAACAAAATCCACTTTTGGCCTCTTCGCAGGCTGAAACGCATTTTGAGACCATAAAAACTGAAAATTATTTTTTAAGGCAGAAAGGTGATTAAAACATCATGTATTCATGAATATAACATGAACCTTGAAATTTCGCTCTTCTGGGAGATGTTATAGAGGAATATCAAGTAAACTGTTTATTTTATAACAAAATCCACTTTTGGCCTGTTCGCAGGCTGAAACGCGTTTTGAGACCATAAAAACTGAAAATTCATTTTTAAGCCAGAAAGGTGATGGAAACATCAAATATTCATGTACACAACATGAAGCTTGAAAGTCTGCTATACTGGGAGACGTTATAGAGGAATATCAAGTAAACTGTGTATTTTACAACAAAATCCACTTTTGGCCTGTTCGCAGGCTGAAACGCATTTTGAGACCATAAAAAATGAAAATTCTTTTTTCAGGCAGACAAGTGATGGAAACATCATATATTCATGTACGCAACATGAAGCTTGAAAGTCTGCTATATTGGGTGACGTTATAGAGGAATATCAAGTAAACTGTGTATTTTACAACAAAATCCACGTTTGGCCTCTTCGCAGTCTGAAACTCCTTTTGAGACCATAAAAACTGAAAATTATTTTTTAAGGCAGAAAGGTGATTCAAACATCATGTATTCATGAATATAACATGAACCTTGAAATTTCGCTCTTCTGGGAGATGTTATAGAGGAATATCAAGTAAACTGTTTATTTTATAACAAAATCCACTTTTGGCCTGTTCGCAGGCTGAAACGCGTTTTGAGACCATAAAAACTGAAAATTCATTTTTAAGCCAGAAAGGTGATGGAAACATCAAATATTCATGTACACAACATGAAGCTTGAAAGTCTGCTATACTGGGAGACGTTATAGAGGAATATCAAGTAAACTGTGTATTTTACAACAAAATCCACTTTTGGCCTCTTCGCAGGCTGAAACGCATTTTGAGACCATAAAAAATGAAAATTCTTTTTTCAGGCAGACAAGTGATGGAAACATCATATATTCATGTACACAACATGAAGCTTGAAAGTCTGCTATATTGGGTGACGTTATAGAGGAATATCAAGTAAACTGTGTATTTTACAACAAAATCCACGTTTGGCCTCTTCGCAGTCTGAAACTCCTTTTGAGACCATAAAAACTGAAAATTATTTTTTAAGGCAGAAAGGTGATTCAAACATCATGTATTCATGAATATAACATGAACCTTGAAATTTCGCTCTTCTGGGAGATGTTATAGAGGAATATCAAGTAAACTGTTTATTTTATAACAAAATCCACTTTTGGCCTGTTCGCAGGCTGAAACGCGTTTTGAGACCATAAAAACTGAAAATTCATTTTTAAGCCAGAAAGGTGATGGAAACATCAAATATTCATGTACACAACATGAAGCTTGAAAGTCTGCTATACTGGGAGACGTTATAGAGAGGAATATCAAGTAAACTGTGTATTTTACAACAAAATCCACTTTTGGCCTCTTCCCAGCCGAAACTTCTTTTCAGACCATAAAAACTGAAAATGCAGCTGAATGGTAGAAAAGAAATGGAAACATCATGTTTTCATGAATATAAAAATGAACATGAATATTCCATCATATATTCATGATTATAACATGAAACTAAAAAGTTAGCTGTTCAGGTTCACTTTATAGAGGAAAATCAAGTAAATTGTGTATTTTTCAACAAAATCCACTTTTGGCCTGTTGCCAGCCGAAACGTCTTATAAGAGCATACAAAGTGGAAATGCAGCTTTAATTCAGAAAAATGATGAGAACATCATGTATTCATGAAAATAACATGAAACTTGAGAGTCTGCTGTTCTGGGACAATGTTTTGAGGAAAATCAAGTAAACTGTGTATTTTTCAACAAAATCCACTTTTGGCCTCTTGCCAGCCGAAACGTCTTTTAAGAGCATACAACGTGGAAATGCAGCTTTAATGCAGAAAAATGATGAGAACATCATGTATTCATTAAAATAACATGAAACTTGAGAGTCTGCTGTTCTGGGACAATGTTTTGAGGAAAATCTAGTAAACTTTGTATTTTTCAACAAAATCCACTTTTGGCCTCTTGCCAGCCGAAACGTCTTTTAAGAGCATACAACGTGGAAATGCAGCTTTAAGGAAGAAAAGTGATGAGAACATCATGTATTAATGAAATTAACTTGAAACTTGAAAGTCTGCTGTTCTGGGACAATGTTTTGAGGAAAATCAAGTAAACTGTGTATTTTTCAACAAAATCCACTATTGGCCTCTTGCCAGCCGAAACGTCTTTTCAGACCATGAATACTGAAATTGCAGCTTTAAGTCAGAATAGTAATGAAAACGGCATGTATTCATGAAATTAACTTGAAACTTGAGAGTCTGCTGTTCTGGGACAATGTTTTGAGGAAAATCAAGTAAACTGTGTATTTTTCAACAAAATCCACTTTTGGCCTCTTGCCAGCCGAAACGTCTTTTCAGACCATGAATACTGAAAATGCAGCTTTAAGGCAGAAAAATGATGAGAACATCATGTATTCATGAAGTTAACATGAAACATGAGAGTCTGCAGTTCTGGGACAATGTTTTGAAGAAAATCAAGTAACTCGGTGTATTTTTCAACAAAATCCACTCTTGGCCTCTTGCCAGCCAAAACGTCTTTTAAGACCATACAACGTGGAAATTCAGCTTTAAGGCAGAAAAGTGATGAGAACATCATTTATTCATGAAATTAACTTGAAACTTGAGAGTCTGCTGTTCTGGGACAATGTTTTGAGGAAAATCAAGTAACCTCTGTATTTTTCAACAAAATCCACTTTTGGACTCTTCCCAACCAAAACGTCTTATAAGAGCATACAAAGTGGAAATGCAGCTTTAAGGCAGAAAATTAATGAAAACGTCATGTATTAATGAAATTAACATGAAACTTGAGAGTCTGCTGTTCTAGGACAATGTTTTGAGGAAAATCAAGTAACTCGGTGTATTTTTCAACAAAATCCACTTTTGGCCTCTTCCCAGCCGAAACGTCTTATAAGAGCATACAAAGTGGAAATGCAGCTTTAAGGCAGTAAAGTGATTAGAACATCATGTATTCATGAAATTAACATGACACTTGAAAGTCTTCTATTCTGGGAAAATGTTTTGAGGAAAATCAAGTAAACTTTGTATTTTTCAACAAAATCCACTTTTGGCCTCTTCCCAGCCGAAACGTCTTTTCAGACCATGAATACTGAAAATGCAGCTTTAAGGCAGAAAAATTATGAGAACATCATGTATTCATGAAGTTCACATGAAACATGAGAGGCTGCTGTACTGGGACAATTTTTTGAGGAAAATCAAGTAAACTGTGTAATTTTCAACAAAATCCACTTTTGGCCTCATGCCAGCCGAAACGTCTTTTCAGACCATTAATACTGAAAATGCAGCTTTAAATCAGAATAGTAAAGAAAACGTCATGTACTCTTGAAATTAACATGAAACTTGAGAGTCTGCTGTTCTGGGACAATGTTTTGAAGAAAATCAAGTAACTCGGTGTATTTTTCAACAAAATCAACTCTTGGCCTTTTGCCAGCCGAAACGTCTTATAAGAGCATACAAAGTGGAAATGCAGCTTTAAGGCAGAAAAGTGATGAGATCATCATGTATTAATGAAATTAACTTGAAACTTGAAAGTCTGTTGTTCTGGGACAATGTTTTGAGGAAAATCAAGTAAACTGTGTATTTTTCAACAAAATCCACTATTGGCCTCTTGCCAGCCGAAAAGTCTTTTCAGACCATGACTACTGAAAATGCAGCTTTAAGGCAGAAAAATGATGAGAACATCATGTATTCATGAAATTAACATGAAACATGAGAGGCTGCTGTACTGGGACTATTGTTTGAGGAAAATCAAGTAAACTGTGTAATTTTCAACAAAATCCACTTTTGGCCTCATGCCAGCCGAAACGTCTTTTAAGAGTATACAACGTGGAAATGCAGCTTTAAGGCAGAAAAATGATTAGAACATCATGTATTCATGAAATTAACATGACACTTGAGAGTCTGCTGTTCTAGGACAATGTTTTGCAGAAAATCAAGTAAACTGTGTATTTTTCAACAAAATCCAGTTTTGGCCTCTTGCCAGCCGAAACGTCTTTTCAGACCATTAATACTGAAAATGCAGCTTTAAGTCAGAATAGTAATGAAAACGTCTTGTATTCATGAAATTAACTTGAAACTTGAGAGTCTTCTGTTCTGGGACAATGTTTTGAGGAAAATTTAGTAAACTGTGTATTTTTCAACAAAATCCACTTTTGGCCTCTTGCCAGCCGAAACGTCTTTTAACAGCATACAACGTGGAAATGCTGCTTTCAGGCAGAATAGTAATGAAAACGTCATGTACTCATGAAATTAACATGAAACTTGAGAGTCTGCTGTACTGGGACAATGTTTTGAGGAAAATCAAGTAAACTGTCTAATTTTCAACAAAATCCACTATTGGCCTCTTGCCAGCCGAAACGTCTTTTCAGAACATGAATACTGAAAATGCAGCTTTGAGTCAGAATAGTAATGAAAACGGCATGTATTCATGAAATTAACTTGAAACTTGAGAGTCTGCTGTTCTGGGACAATGTTTTGAGGAAAATCAAGTAAACTGTGTATTCTTCAACAAAATCCACTTTTGGCCTCTTGCCATCCGAAAGGTCTTTTCAGTCCATGAATACTGAAAATGCAGCTTTAAGGCAGAAAAATGATGAGAACATCATGTATTCATGAAATTAACATGAAACATGAGAGGCTGCTGTACTGGGACTATTGTTTGAGGAAAATCAAGTAAACTGTGTAATTTTCAACAAAATCCACTTTTGGCCTCAAGCCAGCCGAAACGTCTTTGAAGAGTATACAACGTGGAAATGCAGCTTTAAGGCAGAAAAATGATTAGAACATCATGTATTCATGAAATTAACATGACACTTGAGAGTCTGCTTTTCTAGGACAATGTTTTGCAGAAAATCAAGTAAACTGTGTATTTTTCAACAAAATCCACTTTTGGACTCTTCCCAACCAAAATGTCTTATAAGAGCATACAAAGTGGAAATGCAGCTTTAAGGCAGAAAATTAATGAAAACGTCATGTATTCATGAAATTAACATGAAACTTGAGAGTCTGCTGTTCTGGGACAATGTTTTGAGGAAAATCAAGTAACTCGGTGTATTTTTCAACAAAATCCACTATTGGCCTCTTGCCAGCCGAAACGTCTTTTAAGAGCATACAACGTGGAAATGCAGCTTTAAGGCAGAAAAGTGATGAGAACATCATGTATTCATGAAATTAACTTGAAACTTGAAAGTCTGTTGTTCTGGGACAATGTTTTGAGGAAAATCAAGTAAACTGTGTATTTTTCAACAAAATCCACTTTTGGCCTCAAGCCAGCCGAAACGTCTTTTAAGAATATACAACGTGGAAATGCAGCTTTAAGGCAGAAAAGTGATTAGAACATCATGTATTCATGAAATTAACATGACACTTGAGAGTCTGCTGTTCTAGGACAATGTTTTGCAGAAAATCAAGTAAACTGTGTAGTTTTTCAACAAAATCCACTTTTGGTCTCTTGCCAGCCGAAACGTCTTTTCAGACCATTAATACTGAAAATGCAGCTTTAAGTCAGAATAGTAATGAAAACGTCATGTATTCATGAAAATAACATCAAACTTGAAGTCTTCTGTTCTGGGACAATGTTTTGAGGAAAATCAAGTAAACTGTGTATTTTTCAACAAAATCCACTTTTGGCCTCTTCCCAGCCGAAACGTCTTTTCAGACCATGAATACTGAAAATGCAGCTTTAAGGCAGAAAAATAATGAAAACATCATGTATTCATGAAATTAACATGAAACATGAGAGTCTTCTATTATGGGACAATTTTTTGAGGAAAAT
>JACSYO010001271.1:0-241632 GCA_016806645.1 Ophiodon elongatus | reverse complement strand
GACATAGAATAACAATTAGGATACCATAGAAAGTATCATAAAAATAATATGAAATAAAGCAATGTTATTGTCTGCTAAGTTATCAAGTTAAACATGTCTGTCAGAAGGGATTTGTGTGTAGCTGCAGTTGTGGCTACATTACAGCTGGATGATTGTCTTCATGAATATGCAAATAGAGATGTATTCCCTATGCTGCAACTGTGAGACAGCTCGTGTTCCTCCCAATGAAATGCACAAGTGAAGCTGCCGTCAGCAATTAGTGATGCAGACTTCCTTTTAGCAAACTGGAAACAAGATGTGTCATCACTTCCCTTCTTTTTTTTTTTTTTTTTTTTTACACAAAATCTCAGCAGTGACGTGTAAATGGTCCTTCAATGTTTGACCTTCAGTTCAGTCAGGGAGATCTTTTATTTTTTATTCTCCAACACCAGAACTCAAAATGTGCAAAAAGAATGTGAGGTCTCACAAAAATGCTTCAAATGTTTTGGATTAGAGTACCACTTAATGCCTGCAAGTGTATCATGTACATTTATAACAGCCAGGTTTTGTAGATTTTATCTTTCTAATTCAGAAGTACGAGCTTTTCAATAACGGGAGTTCTGTTTTTATTCTTTGTCAAACACAAGCGTTGGAACTTCATATCCCACCAAGGGTTTGATGACTCATCTTTGAATGAAACTTTTACATTACTAATTACAGTGAGGCCAAACAGTGTTAATACTTTTCAGGGTATGAATTAACCAGAAGAGAAAGAACTGCTAACAGTGGCTGTGTAGATGAAGTAACACTCGCTAGAGCTCATGCTGTGCCTGTCGTCATTTCTTTTCTTTTTTTTTTTTAATCAAAATTCAGCTGTGTTCTTTTTACTTCAGAGTTGGGATTTTGAAAAACATGTTTTATTTTTTTCTCCTTTGCTTCTCTCTCCTTCTACCCCCCTCCCACCCCCAACCCCTCCCCCCTCCCCACCTTCCTGGCCTGCCCTGCCATAGCCCCATTGCTCTGCGGCCTCTCTTTTGTAACTCCTGCCGGCTACAGCTTTGTACCTCCTTCCTCTGCTCCCTTCTGGTCAGGTACAGGTATCGCCTCTCTCTCTCTCTCTCTCTCTCTCTCTCTCTCTCTCTCTCTCTCTCTATCTCTCTCTGTGTCTGCCTGTCTGCCTCTCCAACACTCTACCTCTCTCTCTCTCTCTGTCTCTGTCTCCCTCTCCAACGCTGTACCTCTCTCTCTCTCTCTCTCTCTCTGTCTCCCTCTCCAACACTGTACCTCTCTCTGTCTCTTTCCTTCCATGTTGAAGGCTGCTTTCGCATGCTGGCTGTAGCTCAATGCATTCACATCATCGTCTGAATCTCTGCCTTTACGACATGCCGCCCGGCTTCCCATCGCACCATCTCACCTCCTCCATAGTTGTGTGCACATACACGCCATCCCCCGTGTGTGGAGAGCAGGGACTGTTTGTTTCAGTAATGCACGTTATTGTGAGTGTTGGCATTTCTGCATGTGGATATGAGGCAGGAGCTGCTGTGAAAGGGTGGGTGAGGGGGAGGGGGGTTTCAGAGGCATATGTGGCTGAGTTTGATGTGTGTTTGCTTGTGTGTGTGTGTGTGT
Organism: Ophiodon elongatus; assembly: GCA_016806645.1. Lineage (NCBI taxonomy): Eukaryota > Metazoa > Chordata > Actinopteri > Perciformes > Hexagrammidae > Ophiodon > Ophiodon elongatus. Next base: position 240,027 of record JACSYO010001271.1, on the reverse strand, counting down.
CTGTCCGTCAAAAGAAAGGTGGAGGTGTCCAAATACACAGAGCTCCTCTATATTAGATATTCTCTCCCTACGGCCAGGTTGTAGAGGTCTGACATTCCATTTCCACCTGTCAGCTTAGCCCAGTCCGACCCACCAGTCAGTGTCTGGAGAAGGTAGAAAGCCGGCAGGGTGGGATGGAGCAGAGGTAACTAGCTAACCGTCTCCACAGCTGTCTCTCATACTGCTGTCTCCTCGACAGCATGTGTAGTTTCTCTCTCTCTTTCACACACACACACACACACAAACACACACACACACACACACACACACACACACACAGACACACACACACGGCTGTCAGCACACTGGATTTAACTGAAGCAGTGCACTACACAACTACAAGAACTTGTAAGGGCCACACTTCTCTTTTAGTTGGGCAATGTACAATAAATCACATGCGCAGGTGGTACAGACACATGTCTGATTCATGTTGTTTGTCAGATTACCTGCAAAATTAGGAGAAAACAAATGGCAGATGAATTCCTCTGTGCCTCATTTCTAACTTAAAATGACATTTAAACGAGGCTACACCTTTTACACTTGGGAAACGGCTCAGCTAGACCTCTTTGACCTGTGAATAGGTTCTTGGGAGACATTTGTAGAGCCATACAATTAAAGGCAATCAATTTATGTGACAGGAAGTCACTGCAGCGTCACAAGCTGTACTTCCAAAAATAGGAACGTTAGGAAGGAAAGAAAACGGAGAGCTGAAGTCATAACAACATGCTCAGGCTAGCCCCTGTTCCACCTCTGTTCCACTCGAGCTTCTATGACTGTAATATTAACTATAATAAGTATTTGGAAAGAGCGATGAAAGAAATGCTGAACTAGAGGCTACACAAATCTACATCCACTACAGCAGTTGCCTTTTTTAAATATACATAATGTTAAAAATATTTTACACAACAAATTATCAGATGTTTGTTACAATTCATAAGAGAAGGAGAAGAGAAATATGGCGAGAGGTTTTTCTTGGTGAATGAAAAACGACCACCCATGTCATCCGTGTGTGTGTGTGTAAACGTGTTGTCACTGCAACTGATGTTTTTTTTTTTTATAATTTTTTTTTATAAATGTCTTTCAAACGCATCTTCTAGAAGCTCGACTGAACTTTAAATCCTTTATTTCATGAATCCCCGCCTCTCTCTCTCTCTCTCTCTCTCTCTCTCTCTCTCTGTTTCCAGTGTTCACTCCAAAAGTGATCGGTGTGGCGATCGCGCGGTACGACTTCAGCTCACGAGACACTCGGGAGCTCTCGCTGCAGGAGGGTGACGTGGTGAAGATCTACACAAAGTCGGGAGCCAACGGCTGGTGGAGGGGCGAGGTCAATGGCAGGGTAAGCGGCCTTAAGATGCCAATAAGACGCAGTCTCCCATCACCAAATCCAGGGGGGAAAAGCTCTTTTCTGAGGGCTGATAGCAGCTTTCAGGTTATCCACTCCGGCCAAGAGCCTCAGAAAGTCCACTTGTTTGTTGTTGTTGTTGTTGCCCTTTTTCCATGTTGTCTTCATTTGATATATATGTAGCTTTACACTGCTTCCATGTGTACCGTCAGTGGTATTTCATCAAGGCAGAAAGTTTCACAAGTCCCATTAGCTGTGTTCACTCAGATAGTTGTGTTTATTCATTCTGGCTGTTAAATCCTTGAATGTCATTTTAGGTCGTGCTAAAAACTGCCTCTTTGAAGAAGTGCTATTTGGCAGATATTTTCTCGTCTACACATTTACCTGGAAGAGACTATTCCGATTTAGCCTGTTTCATCTTCAGTCCGTCATGGACACCTTTCCAACACGCCTGTTTTTACCAGTCCTTGGAAGTGTTCACTTGCTGCTCTTGTGCGTCTTAAATGCACACTTTTTTTTACCCCCCTTCCATCCAAAGCCAAAAGCACTTTATAATCAAGCATGCAGCGTTGAGAAAAGGCCTGCTTCTAAATGCAGGGATATATATACTGACTCCCACTCGCTTGCACTGCATTTTAGCTTGGCAGAGAGTGATAGACTGAGTGACAAATTCAGTGTGTGCGTGTGTGCGCGTGCGTGTGTGTGCGGCAGCCCTCAGTAATGTGTCTCGGCCGTGAGTGTGTTTTGTAAACAGCTGTTGTAAATGAAGAAGCTTTTCTCTTTAACTAAGCCTGATGTGTGCTTGATGCCGCTCTGGTGAAAACTAAACTCTTTATCGCCTCGAGTCTGTCGAGAGCTGTTAGACTCTCTTTAGAGCCTCCAACCGGTAAAGACAATTGCTACTGCTGGCTGGGAAAAAAGAAATGGGCTGATTCCGTCAATTGGAAAAGCACTTCAGGACAGACAGACACAGAGATGTGCACCCTGACCCTCCTGGCGGAGATAATAAGTGGAACGATTTATTCTATTTATTGACATGAACATTTAATCAGACTAAATATGTCTAATTGAAGATTTTTGCCATGTAACGGCAACATTTTGTTCAGCTCAGGTACCGCGCTTTGGGACATGTGGGAGATGCTAAGAGGTTCAAAAATGATTTTGCCGAAAAAATTTAATTGTCGTTCATATTGAGTTTAAAATATGAATTTGAGAGATGCGTTCCCAAAAATGAAAAAAATCCACGCCTTACTTATCATATTAATTTTGCCAACAATGTAAAACATGAGCAATACATGTTCCAATGGACCTGTATGGAATCACTATCTGAAATAGAAAATGCTAAGTGAGTACACCATAGATTACCATGTGATTACTTATTCCCATCTCTCCCCCCACCAGGTCGGCTGGTTCCCCTCCACATACGTAGAGGAGGGTGAGGAGTGAAAGGTTCAACACGGGGAGAAGATAAAGACAAAGGAAGAGCGGCAGCAGTGGAGTAAGCAAACTGTGAACATTAACAGTGACACACAGAGTGAGCTTCTGCACCGCTGCTCGCCCAAGTGTTACTTTTCCGGAGCAAAAGCCGGCCTTCGCTCTCCTCCGCCGAGTCCTGCTGCCGACGACCATCCCAGAGGCCTTTTGGGAGCGGACAAAAGGGGCTCCAGTACGTTGCAGATGCGAAGACGCACCATCAATTCTGGTTGACTCTGTGTGGCTAAGTGACTCCGCCAAGTAGCAGCTTGCCTGTCAGCGGGGCACGAGCCCTCGCCAGACATCCCCCTCTTCCCTCCCCAACTTCATCCCTCCATCCATAATTTACCCTGCACTCCCTTCCTCTCTCTGCACCAGCCAGCCCCGCCCCCCCCCCCCAACTCTCACCTGTTTCTGCTTGCCAGGTCTGCCAGTGCCAGTCTGTCAAAAAGTAGATTCTCAAATGCCACTCCTCCATTCAGGCACCCGTCCATCCATCCATCCACCCATCCACCCATCCACCCCACCACCCTTGTGAGAATAGAGTCATCTGAGCCAGAAAAGACCCACACTATACTGTTTTTTTGTTTTTGTTTTTTCTTTCATCCCCTTCTCTCTCTGAAGGGATTTCAGTTAGTTTTGACCTTGCCTGCGTGTTGCTTCCACTAATGCAGGTGGTTATTGATGACTTGATGACCCAGATTCTCACACACACACACACACACTTTGTGCGCACACACACCACCCACCTCTCCTCCCCTTCAGATTATGATCGCCTCACACGCGCTCTTACAGGAGATGGAGGAGAGGGATGGCGTCGGATAGCATCGCTGCGCAGTGCCAGCAATTGATCGCTGTTGTTCCTATTTTCCTCCCACCTCCTACATTCTTTATCTCCAGCCCAGCCTCTCATGTTTTCTGTTGTCTTGGCCGTTAGCGATCCTCTGCTCTTATCGGTGGCAGCTCTGTCGACAGGAGCCATTCGCCGAGGGTTTATCTTATCGGAGGCATTAGCGGCTTGTCGGGGGAACAAGCCACACTACCTGGAAGCCACCTGTCCCCTTCACTCGAGAAGAAAAGAAGAGCAGATGAAAAGTTCTGCTGCGAGTCTTTTACAATATCTGTTATTTTAGCTGGGTTTTTTGTTTTTTTGACACTCGAGTACAATTTGTGCAGAAACACTTGCAATTTAGGGGATTTATTTTGGCAAGAAAACATTTCATTTAAAAAATGTGTTGTATGTATTAACACACACACACACACACACACACACACACACACACACACACACACAGACACCAGAAAGCTTTTTTCCACTGCTCATATCTTCCCACTAAGTGTCCACCCCCTCTCCTTCCCCCTCTCCTCCCCCTCACCCCCTCTCCTTCCCCTCGGTTTCACCCTCACCCCCTGTATACATTAAGCACACTGTCTGCTTAATCCACGGTGAAAGAGGATTTTCCCACATTTGAGGGGAATAAATACCTTTACAGCAAAACATGCTGCACGACACACTCCCAACGTTACCCCACGCCGTAATGCAGTCACGGACGCACTGAGAAGTAAAGTGTGTACAGAATCAAGTAGTGTCTGTTTGGTGGTGAGACCAAGAAAATCCCTCAGCCAGGACGTATATTCTGTCTTTCATAAGAAGAGACAGAGAGAGAAACAAACTACATGTTACTTACATGTTTCAAATATGTACATATTGATTTATTTTTTATTTTTATTTAACGTGAGTTTTGTGATTTCTTGTTCACACAATGAGCAGAAGGCAGGCAAACCCTTCGATCGAGTCCTTTAATGTCTTTCTTTCTTCAAAGCTGTTCTTAGGCTGTAGTTCTCATGTCGACCCCCTCCCCATCCCTCCCCCTCACTCCTCACTCCTCAAGTACTTTCACATATATACGCCTAAGCATGGCATTTAAAAAAAAATAATCCATCTCTTTTCCACGCAGGGAAACTAATAATGCAGCGTACATAAAAAGCAGTATCTGTCACTGAAACACAGACATTGGGGTCGTTTACTCAGAGGCCGCTTTCTCTCGTTGACAACTTAAGTGAAAACATGTTTCAGACACTGAATGAAGCCAGAACTTTCACAGCTAACGGAGAAGTATAACTATGTGGCCAAATTATGGCTCCTGCCTCTGGTAAGAGCCCTCGAGGGTATCGCTTCCATTCAAAGCTTTCATCCTCCCCTGTCATGTCTCCATTGTGTCCATGCCACTGGGAATCTAAGTATGAATGTATTGTAAAAGATATGCTTTTGTATGCACTTAATGGAGCCATTATGTTTGAAAATCCTTAATAACCCCCCGACAGCCCTGCCACTCCAAGCCATTATGATATGTACGACAATAGGTGTTTTTGTTCTCAGTCATATTGTTTAATACTGGACTGAAGAAATGTGTCAAAAAAAAAAGAGTGATATTAATGTATTTCTGCCTTGTGACGTCCCCCCTGCTTCCGGATGATCAACAGTGTCATTAAGTGGCCACTAGATGGAAGCATCCTAAACACATCTCCTCCGCTCCCAAGCCAGTCACCTCCAACTTGCTTAAGTTTGGAGATGACATCATCTGATTAGGAGGGGAACAATATTTCAGGAAGCGTTTAGCATCACGTCTCAGACTAGCAGCTCGGAGCGAGAGGGAACAAAGACGCCTTATAGACAAAAACTAAGTTTTTTTCTAACAAAGTGAAGTCCTGAAAAAGAATTCCCTGACTTTCTTTCAAAATCTCCTGATATTCCAGGAACTTCTTGTCTAGCATTAACCCTCGGGATGGTATTTCCCCTCCCCTCCCCTCCAGCTTCCCAAAATGTCTCCGAGCAGTCCAGCATCACGTTCATAACATCTTTAGGAGATCTGCAGTGAGGCAGCGGCACCAATGCGATCCAGTCCCTCCCGTCTTGGGAGAGCTGGAGAGGCAGAGTAAGGCTCTCTCTAATCGCAGACTCCGGTAATCCACTCCCGCACTCCTCCTCCGCCCAGATGAACTCTGACAGCGGGGGCCATTTACAACTGCAGGCCTTCCTCCACTCCGAGCGCGCTTCCAGATTTTATTTTTTATTTTTTGCGCGCAGGAGGGACGGGAGGAAGGCTCAAGGGTATCTGTGATCTAATCATTACACCATCTCCTCACCCCAACGACCTCGCTGAATCCATCTCTTCTGTCGACCACTCTCTCTCTCTCTCTCTCTCTCTCTCTCTCTCTCTCTCTCTCTCTGTCTCGCACCTTGTCACTTCCCTTCTCTCGCTCTCTCTATCTATCATCCAATCTCTGTCTTCTCTGTTTCTCTCTGTATTCTGTCCCTCAGCCCGATGCTCTGTAAGCTGTAACTGCTGTACGTTGGCGGGAGAGGAGAATAGAAGATTCCGATTCCCTATTATAGAGAGAAAAGAGAGAGAGAAAAGAGAGAGAGAAAAGAGAGAGAGAGGCGGTCGGAATCTCTACGAACAACCGCAGCAAATTGAGGACCGTTATTTTTTTGATTTCACCACAAGTTCACGTGGAGAAATAATGCCAATTAGAGAATGAATTGGACGCTCGCTCGCACCACTGTTATCTCTTCATATAATGTGCACTGTGTGCACAGATCATGTCCATATGCAGAGGCACACGGCGCGTACGTGTGGAGAAACATTTTGACAGGATTTAGGGCCGGGCAGGTCTTAGCCCAGCGGGGGGTTTTAGGATTCAATCTCCTTCTCCAACATAGGAGGACAAATGTGAAGCTACCAGGACAGAAACATAATACCACACACACATGAGAAAGAAAATACATAATATATTACTTCTTTCTCTCTGGGCCGAAAATCCATCCTTAATCCATTGACAGATCATCCACACCTCTCCGTGTTATGTCCCCCCCCCCCTCCCCCCCCCCAGCGCTCACTGTGTTCTTGCTCCGCGTCCGTGTTCTGTTATCCCTCTGAAGCCAAAGATGTACGCTGTACTTACTGTACGCCCAGTGTTGTGTCTCATAACCACGGTACCCGACCGCTGTGGCCTAACTCTAAAACTGTGCAATCTCGACTGTGTAGCGTTACCATGTATTGTTGCTGTACCATACTGTAAAATATGTACATAGCACATAATAAAGATATACATTGCTTCTTCTAATGAGTTGTTGTTTCATATTGCGTAGGAGGACATTTTCAACTGGAGTCATCAGCAGTGTTTCGAATGTGTCCGCTTTCAATGAGTATTCACTTAAAACAATAAATAAACACAAGATCACGTAGAATGTGCGTTTATATAGTTTACTTTAAAGTCCTTTAAACACATTTTGAATTACATTGGGTCTGTTAGTAGTTTAAGGTTTAGGCATTTAAACCGTCCTACATTTGCTTAAGTACAAATTTGAAGCACCTGTACTTATGTATTTCCACGTTCTGCTACTCAACACTTATTCCACTATTCAGAAACAATTCCTAATGTGACATTGTGACAGTGACATTAGTAAACCCCCTGAGACCAATGTATGATATTGGGCTATATAAATAGAATCGACTCGACTCTGACTTTACGCTCTACTTGTAGTCGTACATTTATTATGTGATGTTGCTACTTGAACTGTAGTTAAGGATCTGAGTACTTCCTCCGCCACTACAAACCTGACAGCAACACGATCATCGTTCCAAAGCCAATAACATGAACAATGCAATCAGCATAACATTTATTTAACTTGTAAGAAATACCACGTTTATTTTTTTATATTTCATACTTACGGCTGGTGGACGCTAATTCAATCAGTGCACAAATACATTCAGCAACTGCAGACGCATTTTGTGCCGGGAGAAACATTTAATGACGAGTCCGTAATAAATCCCTTTGGGTAATCGAGTATTGTAACTTTCAAATGAATAAAGCCCTTCATCCATAACCATAATGAGGACTTAACAGACATTTTCACACTTGAAAGCCGCCTCCAAATAGCTCTTTCGTAAGATGGACTCTAATAATTAACAATTCAATAATTGGGATTTTTTTTTAACGTTGACGCCATCAGTGTAAGTATAGCCAAAGGAGCACACTGCTTGTAGTTGCCAACTCTTGCAAGTAAATCAAAAGAGCGTAATTCAGTCTGCGGCCTTTGTTGTGGTCAGTCTCATCCCCGTTAGCTCGGCATGCTCAGGTGACTTCCTGGCTAAAATTAGGAGTCCTTGAAGTCTAGATGTGCTCATTAAATGGCTGCTGCGGTGTGTTAGTGCCCTGTTTTTGTGGCTGTTCCCTCCACAGGACTTAAATAACCTGCAGCCAGTAGGGTGCTGTTTCTCACTGGCTTGTTGGCTAATAGGTGTGAATGAATGTGGGGATAAACGGTGGGTCGTGTTGTTATCTGCTGCTCTCTGCCGTCAAACATACCTCTAAATATAGTGAGTTTAAATGGATGCAAAAAAAACACAACCAAAACGTGAGCGCTAACAGTACTGTGGGTGTGTGAAGACATGCAGTGAGTAGTTGTACAAGTGTGTGCAAGAAGCATACCATATGTCTGTGCTCACTGCTGGTTTCCGAGTAAAAAAATGATCATGCATTGCATGTGCAGGTCTGTGTGTGTGTGTGTGTGTGTGTGTGTGTGTGTTTGTGTGGGTGGTGGTCTCCTCGGCCATCTGGTGCCGGGCTACCTGCCGTTGCTGGAGCTCGACTGAAGCTCGGAGACCAAAAGGATGAGTGGTGGCGGGATGTAGCAGCCAGTGCTGCTGGCGCTGCAGGGGTGAAGAGAGACGCTGCACTAAATAACCACCAGGCGGGCTCTTGGCCTTGGCCCGGGCCTGTCTGGATCCACCGCCGGTTCACCTCCAGCTGAGCCCGGACCACCAGCGTGACAGATGGCTGGTGAGAGCCGGTGACATCAGCTCCTTTTTTCGGAGCACTCGGAGATCGTTAGGGCCATTTTTTCTGGACTGCTGCAGTCCTCTCTGATATGAAATGGATTTTGAAGATGAGCAAGGAGCGCTGTGTTGTTGAGACGGGATACAACGAGAAGCTCTCGTCGCCGATAATATAAGAGAGCAGGGTGGCTGATAGATATAGTGAGGTTGTTCTTCAGTCGAAGTACACACTGAAACTTTGCTTATGTGACAGATTCCGTCATGTAGGTTTAATGCTCCTGAGCTCCATCTCCCAGTGGCTATGGCAGCAGTGAAACTTTGTCAATTCGTGAGCAATATGTTTATGTTTTTGATTGTGTCATACACCTGCACATTTTCCAACTCCCGTGGATGTTTGAGACCAAAATGCCACTACAAGTGAACGTTGTCCACTGACTCAAGCTCTATTTCTAAATAAAGAAATGAATAAAAAGGATATTGATATTGTTAATGATATTGTTTTATTCTTTTAGTGCTGAAACGCGCTGTGTTCAAAAGTTATATTGTCTGGAGATCAAACCTGAAGTTTACCTCGAGTAAAGTTGGTTCTGAAAACTCTCAGTTGACTCAGTGAGGAGATAGTTTCGTCAGTTCTCTCAACTGCAGTAACAAATGCAGTGACGCAAAAGAAACTGTTTGTTTCCTATTTCAGTCAAATTTTACACTTTTTTGTTTTTTTGTTTTTTGCAAGCAGACTTTCTTTCTGCCTTGAAATGAATAAAAACCAATGGATACCTGGCAGCATGAATGGCACCCTCAACTGTCAATCCTGGTGTATAAATATTACTCATACCATGGTTAACTGTCGGGAACATGCCAAAACACCAGTGAGGACGACGGAAACCAAATGACCTCCAGTTAACTGGGCATCTCTCGTGTTTCGGTTTAGCACTCAAGTCATTTGTCTATCTCTCCCTCCATCTCCCTTTTCCAAATCCCCGCATCTCATCTAATCCGTCATGTTTTGGCTTCTTCGACTGCACTCCATATATCCCGGTCTATTTCTCGCTCCGTCTCGCTCGTGCTTTCTCCGGGTTTATTGCTGCCTTTTGGGGCCATGAGGGAGCCATCATCATTGCCAGACGGTATGGCTTCTGTGTGTAAATATCAAGCAGCACTCGTTCCCCCTTGTTTTCCCGGAGACTATCAGCACAGCATAAACACTGAGGTGCCGACTACGGAACACACTGAGACAGCTCATCATCATAAAACACACACACACACACACATCAATTCAGAGCGACACGCACACACACACACACACACACACACACACACTCCTGCATCGCCGTCTTTTTCTGTACAGGATGCAGCGACATTATTCCTAGGCCTTTAGTTTGTTCTCATACATAGTTATGTAGTCCTGAAGTGTTGATTCAAGTGAACGTATGTCCTCTGCAGCCCTGTGTGCATGTTGACATGTCCTGGCATTTCTCAGCAGCGAAAAGTGTGTGTGTGTGTGTGTGTGTGTGTGTGTGTGTGTGTGTGTGTGTAGCGTGATTGCATTCATTCCAACTGGCACCGGCAATAAATGAAGACATACACTCAGTCATGCATACTCTAGTGCACTTTTCAGGGCTGCAGTTTTTCCGTTGTAGCCTTGTTTTTAGTAGAAATTCACGTACATACATACATACATACATGCAAACACACGCGAGCTGTACAGAATGTACAAGCACACAAATGTGCATGCGCACACATGGGCAACAGATGGCGGCACAAACATTGCCTTCAATAATAATTAGCATCATAAACAGTTAAATATGTATCCTTTAATGTGCTGAGAGGCTGACTCCAGGTTTCATTTCGCCACGTTTTACTTGCAATATTGAACACATTCTGCTCATGTCTTCTTGAGAGGGGTGCGTGAAGACGTAACGGTGTTGTCCTTCCAAATTCACATTCAAGGTCAACAGGTACCAGCAGCTGCACAGCTGAAGCTGAGTGAGCTCAGGACCATGAATCGTTCTGTCTGACACATACACACACACACACACACAGACAGGGACAGACACACACACACACACACACACACACACACACACGCTTGATTAAAGTTTCCCAACAGAAGTCACGTGTATAGTTGGTATTGCAGCAGTTATATCCAGTTGCTGCTGGAAATAAATACTTGGGTGTGATGACATCTTGTAAAATCCACACCGTTTCTTTTTTTCTCTGTGCATGAACCGAGATAAAAAAAACAGTAGAGGGATAAACTGGGAGAGTGCAGGTGTGTGCATCATAGTGTGACCTCTTCATGCTTGAGTTGCAATGATACATAGCATAAGGTAATACCACTTATGTTATATTATTACACGGACCGCTATTATACAATTCGTCCCCATGCCAATATCAGTTAAATTATTCAAATGGATGACATATCAGTCACCATGGTTACATGACAGTACGATACTCTTCACATTATCTGACTGAGAGGTAATTTGCGCACATCATTAGCAGATGCTGGCATATAGTGGTGAATTTAATTATTCTGCTGTCGCCATTAAATGTGTATATTCATTAGTTTCCTCTCTATATTGTACTCGGTCTTTTCAGGGGCTGAGTCCGCCATTCCAGTGAGAGGCGAGGAGGGAGGGTCTGATTAGAGGGCATTAACATTCTATTATTTCATGACCAGGATTAGTCCCAAACGGTCAACTCCATCTCAGAATCGGCCACACAAGATTTGAAACAGTTGATGGCATTTTGAGCATGTTGATTTTTATAAATGTGGTAAGAAAAGTCAACATTAACACCAGCGTGGATGTGTTTCAGTACAGTACAGTCATATCATTTAGTTTAGAGCTTTAAAAAAGGAGCGATCGTGTCCAGGAGAGTATAACGGATATAAGGATAATAACTGGTCATTTGTATTAGAAAAGAAAATGTACAAACTGTCACGAGCAGTATTAAAAAAGTGAGGACTGAGCTGTGTGTTCATGAGGACACAGAACTGTACCTTTTTGTTTCTGAGCTATAACTGTATTAAGCAGGATAAACATGAGGCCAGGCACGTGGTTAACCGTGTGGAGATGTGTCCTCTGACTTTGAAGCAACCTAAAAGGTGAACTTTAAGATAATTATTGGTTCGACTGCCCTTTTTTTTAATTCTTACCCCCAGTATTTTGACTTGTGCTCAAGCGAAAATTCCAACTCGGTCGAGGTACTTCCACGCGTCCCAGAGATTCTTCCCTCCCCTGTGCTTCGTACGGGAGTCTGTATCTCACACTGATCCACTCCGACATAGCAGAGGAGATGAGGGGAACTATCTCTCTGTGTGCAGTAAGCTACCGTCTCTGTTACATTTCATTCGCCCCTCTCTTCCAAGTGCATTAGCTCATCATGCCTTGTTATTGAAGTGGGACTGGAAGGATTACAGAATCCTCTCTGCTGAAACAACTACCACAGACAGCAGCTATGACATAGCATTTGCCTGACATATTAATTATCTACAAAGACTATCGCATCTCTAATTTGGCATATTAACTGCCTGAATGTCTGCTCCTGTATTTGTCCCGTTGCAATGTTTGGTCCAAGTGAACCGTTTTGATCGGTCGTACAGTAAGTGGGAGCTCAACCCGTTTCCCCAGTGCATCTTGTCTAATCGCTAGATAAGTTTATTTTAGGTTCTGCTGGGAAGGTTCCCATCCATTATTTATCCGGACTGTTTGTGCGATGCATAGAAATTGCAGTTTACCGTACGTTTGTGTGCATGTGTGTTTAAATTTAGAGCATCGTGCTGCCTCTCTGCAAAGGCAAGAGAAGGGTTTAAACTTTAAACTATTAATCAGATATATATGTTTTGGCTTATTATAATCATTGTCACAGACCTTGCATGCAACCTTAAAAACATAGTTGGTTTAATGTAATGGGTGCAGGGTGAACACATCTACAAATGCAAAGTCTTATTTATTGATGAGCCATGTTTAATAATCTAGAATTAAATAAATGTGATTTAAATGTGCTACAGTCAGAGGCTGCAGAGATAGCAGTTACTGCTTAGCTAGCAGGACTACTTCGTATTGTGATTTTCTCTCCATATAATTTAGCTACAGCGTTATTATTTACTGTACGTGGTGCGACAAACGCAATGACTGAGAGGATGCGAGCATCAGTATTCACTTTTCAATAACAGGAAACAGGTAAAAGTGGGTAAATTAGCTTTTAGGCTATCGCACCAGCTAACTGTAAGTAGCCATACATTTTGTTTTTTATGTCATAATAACACATTCATTTGACCAAATGTAGTTTCAGCATTTCAGCTTTCTAGCACGGTGTACTTTGACGAATATGTTACACATACTGTATAGAAGCAGGACACGAAAGCAACAATGCCTAATGCGTTTATGCTCTTTAACGCAAGCTCAACCAAGCTTATAATGCAGCCCTTTAAAATGTGTGGATGTGTCTTATTTAACACACATAACTCCATACTGTGACTCAAAGCATGACTGTGGCTGGAGGGAGTTTAGCTGACAGTATACACACAGCTCTCTATATTATGTATGCAGACCCCTACTTCCTCCCCGTAGCAGAGGGATGATGGAGACGTGTGAGGCAGAGCTTCTATTTTGAGGCCTTTGAGTCGGCCTCGCTCTTTGCTTTGCCTTTCTCTTTCCCTCCTAACCTCAACTGGCAATCGTGCCATTCGCAATGTGCCCATTCCCCAGTGTCCCCTGAAGCACCTTCCAGATGTATTCAGCTCCCATTTGTCATTCCTGGGAATGTGGTGGCGTCAGCAGTTATGTCCCAACCTCCACTGATGGCACCACACCACCACTACGAGGAGTTTCAGCTCCGCCTGAGGTCACCCTACTCCCTTATTACAGTTTTATACCTTCAGCGTGATGGATAATGATGATGTTGTTGCCCTATTTAGCCCGCTGTGGCAACTGCACTCACGCGTCAACTGCTCATTCAGTTGCATTTCATTTCTGTGCGGGCTCACTTCTCATAGATCTGTTAGTTTCACTCGCACACTCAGTGCCAGAGCCGAAATCGCTGCACAATTTCCCCCTTTAAACTAATAACCTGTTTTCTTGTTATTAGTGATTAGTGCATGCAAACATTATAACTGAGAAAGAGTCAAATACCAATTGACTATAGAATAGACTGGTACAGTAAAGTGCAACTTACGTCACAGTAGGCCTTTTTCACAACAAACAATTTGACTTGTCATAATAGCAAAACCTTAACAACGCCAGTTCTTTTGTGTACCAGTAAGTCCTGACAGTGTGACAGAGCCAACGCGCACATTACCCGGGACCTAAAACTGAAATAGCTAACTATAGCATGTGGAAATATCTTCAGTGAAAAAGCTCTTGTTGAGTGTGCATTTTCAGCAACATTTGTGTAATATGAATACTGTCATTTTTCTCACTTTTCAGTAGCCTCGGTTAGTCCATTTTTTACAGTCTTGAAGTGCATGAATGTTTGAAGAGGAAGAGTACCAACCATATCTCATGGGAAGGCATATTAATAGCATGATATTTCTGACATTTCCACATGTCGCTTTGGCGCATTTTAGCGCCGCTTTCCACGTCACGTCATTTTACACCATGTGGTTATCTTGAAACTTTTGTGGTTATGTTCAGGCAGAAAAACGACAGTGTCGGCCGCAGTTAGGTTTAGGCAATGAAACCACTTGGTTAGGTTCAGGAAAAACATTATGTATAACTACGTGAACTAAGTAAAATATGTATGGGGAAAAACATAATGGGAGAAGAAATCGTTGTCAAGCATAATGTTTATTTTTTTTAAATAACACTTTTGGACACCACTCTTGAATACCGGTGTCCTGGTTGACAGTATTTGTTTATTCTCATTCTGCCCACAATAAGCGATCTGTCTCCCATTTTATATTATTGCCACTTGTTGAGGGTGTAGCTTATTTACATGGATAAGTCAGCAGTCAGCAAAGGCTTCATGGCGAACAAATGACAAAAAAGCAAAAGGGCGTTCTTGTTGCACACTAAATTACTTACTTTCAGCCTACAAATTCATTTGGGAGTGTAACAGTGGCACAGGTATGCATAAGCAATATTAGCTTATGCTTAAATTTAAGTTTGTGATCAGCATATAGTGACAAAGATACTAGGTAACAATTTCTACCAGAAGACGCTGTTATTTTTTTGTTTATCTGATTAAATTCTGCTCACAAAACACGGTGTGATTTGTATGGGAGGCTTTTCACATGATGAAGAATCCCATCAGCTGGTGGGAGAAGATGATGAGGCCTCCAGTAACTTGTTGAGCAGCTCTAACGGCTGGCCTCATCTGAAACAGCTTTGACAGCCCTGTTCTCATCACCCGTAGCTACAACATCCACCTACGGAAACACAAAGGCCCAGTGGCAGCATACGCCGATGACGATCTAATAAATTAAACTCAATTAATTACCGTGTTTAGCATAATTCTGGAGTTTAACAAAAGGTCTTTGTGGTAGATGTATGCATCACAACAATTATTCATTTTGATGAGCAGGGATTATAAATGAGGCAATTAACGTGCTGTCAGATTGTGGGGGGTTGGGAAGCCTTGCTGCTCCTTTGAATCCTATTTTATTTTTTGCATGTAAACTTCAGACTTTGAGTGCAGCGGTGGCGGCTGGTGTCAGGCTGTCAGATGGGGAGGGCTGAGGGTCAGCTGGGTGCTGGAGCGACCGGGGCAGCAGTGGACAGTTGCCCCCATCAAAACGCACAGCGGCTGAGTTGCGGCGTCCTTCTATCCTCTCAGGTTAACCCGATTTAACTCAACAAAAGACAAACACACACTTAGGATGTTAAATCCCTCCTCTCTACACAGCACATGGGCACACACACAAACACACACATATATACACACACTGGCTGCCAGCGAGTTAAGTCCCCAGGCGAGAGCTGGGGCTGCAGAGAGGGGGAACACATTAGCCTAATAAGGGCCATCTGGTGGCCATTCATTAACTTGACCATCCTTGAAGTCCCTGACCCAAAATGTCATTTTTCACTTTGCAGAGGAATCCGTTGGGTGACGAGATGAAACTTGGGCCAAATTACCAAAGATGGAAAACGCGAGCGAAACCGGAAGACAGAGAGCGAGAGAACCGAGGCAGAGGTGGGGTGTGAGGAGGACTGGTGGTGGTGGAGATGTGAGAAAAGAGAGAGAGGAAAAAGAACGAGAATGACAGGGAGTGGGAGCCCCAAGTGAGGCCAGGAAGAGAAGTTAATTAGCTGATATTGTATACACTGGGGGGCTGATCTGACGCATTAGTGACAGTGAAATGGAAAAACTCTTTTTCACCCCATTAGCTAATTCCTAACATCATCATAAACACGTATTCAACAATGGGGTCCAAACATTTGACAAATGTGTTAATTTTCCGATAAAAAAAAACAAACAAACATTACTTTCACTTCATGGGAAAACGTCCAAGTGTGTGAAAAATAACACAATTATTTTTTGACACCTTAATAATAATAATAAAGAAAACCCTCTTCATTTTTGGCACAAATAGCCAGCAAGACACAGAGACGGCTTTGTGGAGACTTAAGGTGGAAGGATTAATGAGAAGACACTGTGACAGATACCTACGCCGTGTATCTCAGACCTTGACTGACACTCATTTACCATGATAAGTGATTCTTAAATGAGTGTACGCTCGCACGCGTGAGCTGCAAGCCCCTTATGCAACGGGGGTCTGCTCGGGCTTAATCAAGCTGTCTGATTAGATGCGTGCACAGAGAAGCACCTTTCTGTCCTACACCCAGACACTCCACAAGGTCATATGCAAATGCACCGACGACTTCTTACCGGCTTAAATTCTTTCAAGTGGTAATGTGAGATATATGTATTTTATATAATCCTTGGTGCGAAGCGGTCATTGTTTTTGTTTTTTTACTCTGCAGTTCCCAGAGGATGAATGTTGTTTTTATCTTAAACATATATTGCTGTCCGTGGTCAAGGTTATTGAGAATTAATGGAACCATTCTTTTTGATACAAGTATTATAGTTTCATCATCAGGATAACAATGCACATATTGGCTTGGAGCTGCCGGCATAACTGTACCGGTGTGTTGTTGTGTTCACGAGCATGTGAGCTGGAGTTTCAGTAGATGCTTTGTGTCTGGTCTAACTCGTTCTCGGTACACCTCCTCAGGATCTGTTCTGGGCCACGCGGTGTGTCTTCACTTTCCTCTCCTCAGGTCAAATGTACTTCTTCATACGACTCCTCCTGGCTGCTCTTGAGACCCTTGAAGGGGCTGTGAACCCCTGTTTGCTTTGCATTTGCATTGATACAAACACACGTATAGTTAGTTTTCAGATAACACTATAAAACGCCATGTAAGCATGATGCTATTTTGTTAAATTTCATAAGTAGCTCTCTGAGCTTGCTCTTCCAGCTAAATGCTATGCTCACAATGGCAATGCTAACATGTTTATATTTAGCAGATGCAGTGCAAACCGCTCATAGTGACCATGGTTACAGTGATCAACTGCTTATGTGGATCAAAAGCTTGGGGCGAAGACTGGATTAGCACCCTCAAAGGTCCCCGGGCACTGACGCTCGGCTAGAGCTCTATTAGGTCTGTGTCTCACCCATCACAGCAGGCAGATGTCTCAAAGTCGGCAAATTGCATGCAACATAAGTAGGCAGCAATTCCAAAAGGTGCACAGTGGTTATTCGTTCTATGCCCCTGTGGTCATCAGCACAGTTTTCTCTCTTCCCGGAGAACCATTTGGTGCTCGGGGGGAGGGGGGGCAGGGACATGCCCAGATATAGTAGATCTGGGTTTGTTTGGGATAGAGTTATTGCTATATAAATTCTGTTCAAATTCACTTATTCTAATATAGTAGTCCGCTTACAGTGTTAATTTAAAACAAATCTTTTCTGCTTAACAACATATTGAAAAAAAATGTAAACTACGGTAATTCTATTTTTGTGTTCTGTATTTTGAAACAGTCAATAATAATCATCAAATAGCAAAGCCGTCAGTTTTATTACTTTATATTAATGTAATAAATATACAAATGTCCATTAGAGGGTAATCTGCATAAGAAATAAAGGACCCACAGACTCATTATGATAAGAGGATTCCACTGTATAATGTATATAATGTTTATGTTCATCTGAGTTTAGCGTGCTAGCATGCTACAGCTGAGGCAGATGGCAATGCCATTAGTTTTGTAAAGTATTGGACACATTTTACCTGGTGGTGACGCTGGATGACATGTAGACAGGTAACCGTTTCGCTTTGAGTCAGTAAGATGCATAGCTGTGTGGTTCTGCCCATGAAGACAAACTCTGTTTGCAGCTGCTTTAACTCCTGCACGGCCAAAATGCCTGTTGGCAAGGCTGGCAACTGTTTTCCTTTCTGCCATAACAGCCCCAATAGACGTGCATCAAAATCAAAGTGGTGGCGAGGAACTTCCATTTAGTGTCTTTGGCGGCCCCTGTGGACAGAAGCGGTAGTGTTTCTGAGAATTTTGCTGCAGCAGGGCCCGACAGTCAGCCTCGCATTGTCCTGGTGCCTCCATTCCCTACAGCTGGCCCAGCAATCCCCCCTGGACCTCCAGCAGCGAAGCAAAGCTCTGCTCCTGGCCGGAGGTGGAGTTGCTATAAAATTGGGATTTTTTGAATGTTTAAGTGTTCTGCGTCGATGAACAGAAGGGTGAGTCTTTGTCAAAATGTTGTGGAATATCTTGAGCTGCTAAAGGAGGTATTCAGCTACAGCTTTCCCCCAACATGACCGAACCATTGTTTAATTGTTAATTATGTGTCCAGAATGGAGATAGTTTCCAGCACACAAGCTTACACAGAGGGTTTATTCTTTTCATTTAAAAACAGGAAGCGATCACATTTCATATACAATATATTTATATCTTCATCACTGAAGATGCAGCAAAACAAAAAGATGTGCAGAAGACTTTAGAGCAAACATGCCATGCATAATTATTTCATTCACACACCTGTTTTTGTGTCCTTGGGGATACGCAAAAGCAAAAAAAGGTATTTTCTGCTGCTCGGAGACGGCCCCTTAATGAAGGTCTTCCTAGGCAACAATCTAGGTTACCGACTGCATCCGCTCATCAGCACAAACTAGACAGAGGGGGGAATCTCAGCTGGTTGGGCGAGAGTTTCAGGAAACAAAAAAAAAGTCTTATTCGCTCATTATCCCTTTTCACTATGGGCTTCAAAGATAAAAAAAATGTCACTCTGGTGTCAACACCTCCAGTCTCTAAGACAGGCTTCTCTTAAAAAAAATTTCAACATTTTTTATCTTCACATATTGAACCATTCTACTCATGCATCTTTTTCAGCATTGTCCTCTACACGACCAGACTCGCTGACGCAGGCTGGATGTGGTTTGATCAAGGGTACTTTAATTCCAGTAGATGAGAAGCAAAGAGGGAGGTTTTTCGTTTACTTTCCCTGGTTGTTGCCGCTGAGCTGCCAACCCAACACACTGTGCTACCCAAACCCTGGAGGTTGCCCAGTGGTCAAGTTGCCAGACCGAGGGCCTTTTAGCCATATTTGTCTCTTTACCATCCAATGAACGCCTTTTGTTTGATTCTCTGCCAGAGCCTGTGCTGAGAAATTCCCATCAGTATAGGGCTGCACCACAATACGGCTGATTATCCCATCCTTATTAAAGCACCGGGGATGCCAGAAGTGGAGCAAATTGTATTTACAGCACCCAGAGATGCTCTATTGTTCTCCCAATAAAAGGGAAGGTACAGGAATGTTGGCTAATGATGGCACAGATGACCATCTTGGCCCTCATTTGTAGTTAGCAGACAGCGTGAGGCATCATTCTCTCCCTCAGACCGTCACCCTTTCCCTCCCATCTCCCAATACATGGTGTACCTGCAGGAACATCAAAGATAGCAGGAATTAGCCTGCCTGCTTTGAAGGTGAACAATGCCACAGTGATGATAAATCTCTAACCTCCATCTCCTTCTCTTTAAAGTGAAAAGAAACTTCAAATAAATCATATCACTATCTGTCAAGTGCGTCCTTATTTTTCTGTGAAACAAAAGAAAATGGGAGAAATCAAACAGTAGACCTAAAGGAAGGATTATTTAGCTGGCATAACGGATCGAAAACTGGACATATAAGTATTTGTTGTTTTGAGGAGTAATCCTAAAATGACTCAACACAATTTGTGTGATCAGGCTGTGAGATCTGATCTGCCAAATTTTCAAGCAGACATGTGAAAGTTGTTTAAAGTTATATTCTATGATTTAAGACGACGGTTTTGTGTCGTTTAACACCTCGAGATTTAAATCGGTGAAGTTCATATTGTAGACTAGAACTATTTGTAATATGTGTAGGATACTGAATGTAATCAGCCTCTCATCCTGTTCGTGAATGTAAATAATCTTAAATACAGTGTGACTGCAAAGACTTTTAGGACAGGAAGGTTTGACATGTGTTTTAATGGATATATGTTATATATGGGGCTGCACGGTGGTGTAGTGGCTATCACTGTCACCTCACAGCAAGAGAGGCCCGGGTTTGATCCCCAATCCCGGGCGGTCCTTCTGTGTGGAGTTTGCACGTTCTCCCCATGGCAGCATGGCTTCCTCCCAAAGACATACAGTTTAGGTCAATTGGAGACTCTAAAATTGAGTGTGAATGGTTGGCTGTCTCTATATGAGCAATAAACTGGCAACCTGTCCAGAGTGTACCAGGGTCACCCAATGTCAGCTGGGATTGGCTCCAGCGCACCGCGACCCTAAATAGGATAAGCGGTTTGGATAATGCAATGGAATGTTATATATGAGGTTTGAACTAAGACAATGCTATTTCTTCAGGATGTATATTTATTACATTTAGGGTTTGGGCAGTGTGGTTCCCTTATACAACAGGCATATTGGCTTATATTATAAGTCTATCTTATCAATTAACTATTATTATTAATTATTAGTAGCTTGAGAAAGATGTCAAACAAGCTCAGTGTGGACACGCCCACACAGTCCTGGGAAGAGGTCTCATAAGGTAAAAGTGGAAACACCTTTGTGGGCGGAGCAGAACTGAGCAGAGCCTTAAAAAAAAAGAAAAAAAAGCCTAGAAGTCGTTTGAGACATGCGTGTGTCACAGTGAAGCGGGAACTCTGCGGAGGGTGTAGGGGTCAGGGGCGGAATACGGTACGTTGTCCCACCGGCTCACGTCACACAAGTCCAAAATAATACAAACGACTAAATATGGAAGTGCTGCGATTCTGAGTAACATTGTTTGTTTGTTTTCTGTGTCACTCCGATGTGTGTGTAGTATCAACCTGAGTACACACTGGCCGTTTTCCACAGATGTAGTGTTTGTGTGTGTGTGTGTGTGTGTGTGTGTGCTGTGGACAAACGCAGAACGCCACCGCAGTGTCAACATTCTGATAGACTGAACAAACGCGGGGTCAAATACACAAAGTCACAAAGCTCGCGTGCCCAAAAAATGTTGTTTAATGTTTTCCATCAAAAGTTTCAACATGTCTTTTTTTCTCTGTTTTGATGGCATTAGTCACTATAAAGCAAGCGTAATCCTCTTATCGCCGAGTGGTTGTTGACCAGCTAATTAAATGAATCAAAGACGTTACTGACTGTCGTCTTTGTCACATTATTATCACCGAGGGTGAATTCTCTTTGACAGTAATTTGTCGGTGCGCCAGGTATTGGCTCGCATGTCGCCTTTTTAAAGGCCGTTCTATCAATGTTGCCTGTGTTGCGCTAATAAGAACCAGAGACAGCTGTGTTGTCAGAAATAGAATTGATTCAGTGCCATGCCTATGGCA
The DNA here is from genome assembly GCA_016806645.1 of Ophiodon elongatus. Classification (NCBI taxonomy): domain Eukaryota; kingdom Metazoa; phylum Chordata; class Actinopteri; order Perciformes; family Hexagrammidae; genus Ophiodon; species Ophiodon elongatus. Next base: position 218,530 of record JACSYO010001271.1, on the reverse strand, counting down.
AGGCACCTGATGTGCAAAAAACGGTTTCAGACATGTGAGACCTGCAGCTTTGGCTTGTGTAAACCACTCTGGGGGGGAAAAGGCAAAAGCGCCTGGATTTGCTGTTTGAATGACAAATTAAAAAGCAGGCACTGATAGAAAACGTGTGAGTCATACCTTGATGTTTTCATACGCATCTCCATCAAGTCATATCAAATGCTGCAATCTTCATGGCTTGTCCTGTCCGCTTGGTATGTACAGCTATATCATTACCGAGGCATTTCAGCCAGCATTGTAATCTTTAAACATGATTATTTGTCACTCCTATTGGAATTCCACTCTCATAATAACCAGTTACATTTGGCTGTGGCTCCCAGTCACAGGTGCATCGTTCCATGGCCCAGGAAAAGGTTGTCTTTGTCGCCAAACTGTCACATCAAACCTCCTCTACCCATGTGATGGGGGCGGCGGGGGGGGGGGGCTGGTGTCACTCCTTACTCTCGCTGGCATGAGAGCCGTGTTTGACATCCATCAGCCGCGTTGAGCCACGGTGGAGTTTCACTCGCTTTACATCTCAAACACTCCCTGCTTGCCGCTGGAAAATCATCATGAGTGTCAAGTATGTTAAAGTACTGAGGAGGGGCGGGGGGAGCACGGAAAAGCTTGAGTCCCAATTGCTTAACTCTGTTCCGTGGCACAATATTTCCACTTCAGCGAGATGTCACCCCTTCAGTCTCACTTCTCAATCACTTGGTCCCCCATGTGTTGTCTCACTCTGCCGATGTGATGGGGCCCAGCGCCGAGTAAACACACCGTGATGATATAATGTGAATCACGAGATGATGAAGTCTACACAGCCATGGCCCTGCATACAGAAAAGACACGTGTCTGAAATAAATTCTCGTAAGGGTCCCAATATCATTTGCGCTCTACAACAAATATTAGTCTTTGTGGAGCCAAATGACACTTTCACACCAAATTCACGTCGTTGAATTATATTGATTTATGTTAAGTCCCTATACCTTTTTTGAATAAATGTCAAACTTAACTTACTAAAAACATCTACATCATACTCTGCCTTTTATTGCCACAAAGAAGAAACACTCAGTCTACCTTTTTTAATAATTACCTGCGTTTCCAAACACCACAGGAGCTATGTGACATTTCCCCCATGAAAAAAAGGATACAACACCAATATGTTCCAGCCAGGTAAGTATCCTAGATGTGACATACTTAATCACCAGCAGGGAGACGTATTACCCTGGTAACATCACTGTGGAAACTCTCGAATGTCCTGGTCTCCAAAGGAATCTGTACCTTTTGAAAAATGGAGCCTTGAAAGTATTCATTAGTTAGCCAAGCATTGAGATTACCCTGGTAATGCTAGTGTGATTTTTAAAAAACTAAAGAAGTGGGCCAGACTGGGGAAAAAATAAATAAGAAATACTTTTTACCTTCTGAAAAGAACCATTTTCTAAAGAAAAGTCAAATCGTTTCATTCAAGCTCTGTGACGGCTTCTTGCCGAGAAGCAGCTTTAGTGTCCATTAATGGACATACTGTATGTCTAGTTTCAGTGTGGAGAAACCACTCAGCGTCCACTGTAGGAAAAAGAAACGCTGATCAATAAGTGCTGTGCACGGTTCAATAAATGCATTGATCATCACACAAACAAACACATCACAACCGTAGCGGGAATTAGAGTGCTGGGACAAGGTCAATACCTTTCAACTCGACTGAATGCAAGTCTGCTTGGGCTTGTTTTCGCTTGCCCTCTAAAACGGGATCAGTCTTGTACAGCAAATGAATACACACCGAATGTTCAAGATGTGAGACGTGTGCGCTGTCACTTTTATTTCTCAAATTAGGATGATTTATATTCCATGATTATGGCAGATTGTCATCAAATTGTCAAGACACGCAGAGTGAATGTTAGCCAGGAAGGGTATCAAAAAATAAAGGCAGTATGAATGATGCGTACGTATCCTTTGACGCCCACACATGACACATTCATTCACATGACATGAATTACTGTCGACTCAAATCATGACATCGTGTCACACGATAGATGAGGATAAGAATGCTGTGACTTTTTATTCGGGGTCAGGGACAAGGAATAGAGCCATTGTCTGAACTGTCTGTTTAACAGTATTCCTGAGTGAACATTGGGACCTGTATTCTATCATCAAATGGCTTGAACAGTAGTACACATAGCTGTCGTAAATGGGAAGAAAGATGTCCACTTACCCCCTTAGGTTTGGGCTGAGCCCTGAATGTGTACAACGTCTTGCTCCTCCCCCTGGTCTGTATGTTTTTAAAGTGGCTATAATCAGTATTCTTAGATTAACTATGTATCGCATGACTACCTGTCTATGAAAGGCATTGCTCACAGTGATAACGTGGCAGATAATTATTACCCGCCCCCACAGCCCCCGCCGCTCTCGCTAAATATGTCCCTGACATGGTTAGCTTAGCTTAGCATAAAGGCTGCTCCTTGTTTTTAGATGACGCATGAAGTGTATCCAGGATTTTATTTTTTTTATCATTTTTAACAATTTCAAAAAGTCTTTCTTTGTTTTATTGTGTCCTCTGTGACACTTTTGGCATAATATCCAACAGCTGAAGTATGACTCCAAAATAAAACAATGCATGATAAATATCCATAAAGTCTGCTTGAGAAACAAGGATGCATCAGATGGCAATTTGACAGTCCTCTTTTTATCTGCACACATCTGCCAAAAAGCATTGTCCCCTTGAGCTACGGTGGCTTGTGAGTGACACATACGGTTATTACATTTCAGGAGAATTCAAGCTAATTACAGCATAGAACCAAAGAAACATTCATTGCCTCCATAACTGAAATGCCTTTGTTGAGTCTTTGATTCCCCACAGATAAGTTCCACACTGTTTTTGCCACAGGGCAGGAATAAAAAAATATATAATTTCCACAAAGCACATTACAGGGGGAGATAATCCAGTGGCAGTGCAGTTTGCTCTGAGGTATTTTGGTGATGCTTCATGGTTGGGTCAGCCAACAGCTGCTGGAGGTGAGATATCTGGGATGAAGTCCCCTCCCCAAACGACATCAACTCTATTTTAATTCTCCACGCAGCATGGTGCATTGACACCTGGGCCGAACACATGGTTAAAATTAGGGCCACTGCAGGGGACCTTGACAAACAAGTGACTTTGACTGAATGTATCAGGGCGTCCCTGGAGTCAGACAGCGGTGGAGGAAATTTAGTTTTCTTTTAGTTTTGTGTTATCAGTCGTCATTACCAGTTTCAAAATGTACTTACATGTGATGCAATTATAAATGGTAAATCTGCTTGAGAAATGTATGCTATCTTTATGATCTATAACACATGTATTCTTTTTTAATTGGATGCTGAGATTTTCCGTTTCTACACAGCAAAGCGGTACAGAAGCAGAAAATATCTTTATTCAAAATTAAAAAATATTGGAGAAAGAAACAATACTTCAAAATTACTTTTGCAAAGACATCCCAGCACTTACAGCTTAAAACCAAAACCCAGTCTAATAAATAGTGTCTTTTCTTTTCATTTCAGTAAAGGTGCTGCAGTACACTGAAGGTTTTTCTAAAGATGAAGTTTTGAATTTAATTTGTTTTAGGGATTTGGTTGCTCTGGATCAGAGGCAAAGATATGGATTCTCCGAATCAATTAATTTGGTCCAATTTCAGCCCAACCCTATGGGGGGCATCCTCCCCGTGGAGATTATTTTACCCACTTAGGGAAGATATATGCACTACTGTTCACCTAAATATCTTTTGGCAAAAACTGTAGGTCCAACATCCTATTTTGTATTTAATTGTTTTCCTACAGTCTTCATTCTTAAAGCATAACACATCAGATGTCAAGAATTATTAATTTTCCTGTTTTTATTACATTATTCCGAAGTGGGAGTTCAGAGACTGAATGATCTGGCAAATCTGCTCAGCTTTAATTCAGTCCATAATAATCTGGGCTGCTCTAATTGCAAATCAAGGACCCCCAACAATGCCAAGTAAATGTGGTCTTTAATACTCTGAATTGAATGTTAGGCCAACAGCTGAATATGTATTATATCATAGTTCTAAGGAATAGCATAGTAGGCGTTCTGTCCTGAGAAGAAAGCAAACTTACATGTAGCATATGGATGTGCTTACATTCTCTGGTAATTACTACTGTCCTATTGGAAATATTTTATCTGTTAACATAATATACAGTCCTAAGTTCCGTTTTATTTCCTCTGAGTCAAACTTAAAGAAAAAAACAAAAGGTGGAGTCTGTTTAGCCGAAGCTGCGGCTTGAATATTTCAAGTTATGGATGAACTGTCGAGTGTCTGACAAGACCCACTATATAAACTTTGAACACAGGCTCTCCAGAAGACATCGATAGTTGTAAATATTTAATTCAGTGCCTCCGACAATGCATGCCACTGAAACAAATCTTTACCAGATTGTATTCAAGATAAATAGCACGGAAATATCACCAGCGCTGATGCACAGACTTTTATACCGTTGTTTTGTCAGCGTGGCCTTGTTGGGGGTTTATGTTCCACAGATCGCATGTTGGGTTATCCAACGTGTCAGCACTTCTCAAGCAGCCAGTCAAGTGTTTGTCATATATTGAGTTCGATAACAATACAGTATGTAAAGGCTCTAAGTACCTGGAGTGTTTATTTTTTATTTTTCATAAAAGTCGTAAACCAAGGTTTTCTGTACTTTCAGGTGCTTCTGTTGGTTTGAAAACTGCAGTATTTAGCTCCCACCAGAGAAGAAGACCTGCCACAGCCGATCCACACTGACCCTCCTCTGCACAGATATGATGCTCAATACTACAACAAACTGCAGGAAATATAATAGGAGACAGCCTGAGATTCTCATTTTAATAAAATGTTAATGTAGCGTCAGTATGCTGTGCAGCTGTAAGATGAAGGAAAAAGTAAACAAGACATTAACTGCAAAGTATTACTAGCTGGTTCAATTTAAAAAAAGCAAAAAAGTTTTCTTAAAACAGTTAGACTGAACTAAATTCTGTAAAGTCTAATTTTATAATAATACTAACAACACTGTCTCTAGTTTCACTTTAGTTGGTACCAAATCACATAATTCTTCTCTCTTTGAGGAAATGTCTTTGAAATAGGAAGGAAACTTGAGAATTGGATTTGGTTGGCAGATGTTCAAAATTAAAGGACTCCAGATCAGAAACACAGTCAAGACAAGAAGACAGTCTAAAATTCACATCTCGGTTCAGACACGTCTAAACTACGTGCCTAGCTGCCATCAATAAATGATCGACACAGTTACATTTTTTTAACTTTTATTCACTTAAATTCTCAAGTGTTAAAGCAAGAACAAAAACATTTATAATGTCCTTTGGTGGGATTTTATTACACTTTATTAATACCGTATATGTAAACTGATATTCTTTGATGCCAGCACGTTGCCAATACAAAGGAAAATCAACTGCACAACTAAAAGTAATATCAACAAATAAGTGAATGAAAGAAATGGAAATCAAAAGAAAACCATAAACAATTGCTTCTGCAGTTGGATGTTTTTAAATAGATACATTAAAGGTTGCCTTTTTTTCAATCACAGTTCGGCAAAGATACAAAAGGACTACATGACTCTTTTTATTTAATTTTTTTGTTTGCTCTGTCGAGAAAATAACTTGCAAATACACCGATGGTTTTCTATGCACTTCTCGTCTGCTCGGGTGAAAACTATCCTCGGACCATAATCGCAGGGAGCGTGGTGGCTCTAAGATAGAAAAAGAATCAGACAGCTTTATTGGAGTATCTTTTTGCAGGAGGGGAGGGGAAGGGTAAGGGGCTTCTTACACATGTGCATCACTAACATCGGACAAAAGAATCTTTCAACCAACAAGGGTTTACAGAGTAACGTTCACGAAAGCACAGGTCTGTGGCAGCATGGCGAGGGGGTTTGGGACTGGAGGCAGGAGAGGGAGGGATGGAGGATGAACAGGAGGGAGGATGAGAGAGCTCAGGGGGGGGGGGCGGGGTAGGGGGGAGAGAGACAGAAAGCTAGAGAGGGATCAACGTGGGCAAGGTTTTTATGTGTGTCACAAAGTGGCAGTCGGGACAGATTTCCTTCTATCCACAATGCACTGACAGCAAAGAATGCTTTGCGTGTTTCCTCCTCCACCTCTTTTTTTTGTTGTTGTTGAAGCATCACGGTCGTATTTCGGGGGCCAACCGGTCACAGCCATTCAGCGCCGACAGCTTCTTTGAGATTTCTTCAGCGTCAGTCCAGCCAACATTAACTCGCAGAAGCGTCCCGCGGGGATCGGCGGCCACTGCCGGCTCGTTCGAGAGCTGATTGGTCGCAGCTGTTGTTGCCGTGGCAATAAGAGGGGAAGTGAATGAGTCCGTCATCTTCAGTTATCCCTTCTCAAGCTGGAAGGAGCTCAAGTACCTGGTATGGCTTAGAGGAGGAGGGGGGGTCTCATTGTTCTTTGCACATTTTACTCTTATTAGGCAAACGCTCTTTTTTTTCTTTTCATTTTTTTTTCTTTTATAATATCTGGCATTTTTAGAAGTATATGTTTTTTTCTTTCTTCATTTCTATATATTCTTTGAAATTAAATAAAGTTTTTGCACTCATTCGTCTGGCACATTCCTTTTATCGTCAGCGCGAGTGTCCATTGAGTCTGGCGGCGGAGAAGCTCAGAACAGTACAGTCCAGAAAGCTCATGGTTGTTCTTGTTTAATGGTTGTTGATTATTTGGAAGGGGGGAGGGAGAGGTTAAAGTGGAGCCGGCGGGGAGTTCATCACTCCCACCAGGTCACGGGTCTCTTTTAGAGCAGTGCGGGCCAGCAGGAGGCCTCTCTCAGCAGCGCCGAGCCCAGCAGCAGCAGCAGCAGCCTGGGGGGCGGCGGAGGCGTCAGGGGGCCCTGGCCCGAGTCGGGGCCCCCGCAGCCACCCAACTCCGACTTGCAGCGGGGGTTCTCACACAGCAGACCCGAGTAGTCTGCGGTACAGCTGCAGCGGACGTTGTTGACGCACACCCCGCCATTTTGGCAGCGCAGGAGCTCGTTGTCGCAAACCCGGGCTAATGCAAAGACAGGAGAGAGGAGTGACGATCAAACATTCAACACAATTTGTGGGTGACCCTTTACTTGAAGTGTACTGTGCTGCATCCAAAACATGTCATAATCAAATCAATTTCATACCATCAAATGATCTACTCCTCAGTAAAATGAAAATCATCCCTGCAGGGGAACTTAAATTGTCACATGCTCTGATTTGAACAAATCAAAAACTTAGAAAAGGTTTTCTTCAAGTAAAGCGTTACCGCATTTTATTCCATTAGCTGAAATCCGACAGGAAGAGTTAAACATTTTGGGAAACGGGCTTATTCAATTTCTTTCTGCAAGTTTGATGAGAAGATCAATACAAACGCTTATGTCTGTACAGTCAATATGGATCTCGAGACAACAGCCAGTTAGTTTAGCTGAGTTAATAACTCTTTTCGTTAATCGATACAAAATCTGAAGTGTCAAAAAAAACAAAACATTTAGCTGTTTAATGAGTGTTCTTTCTTTTCTCTTTTTTGCGAGTAACTTCCTGAAATCTCTGCTGGTTGCTTGGTAACTTCTCCTCGTCAAGAACCAGTCACACCTGGGCACATAAACCCCTGTAATCAGGCAAATTGACCATTTATACACTAATCAGCTGCTGCCTCCAGCTTCATATCAACAGCGTAGATGTAAGAGTGAGAACAAAGCAAATAAGCTGATGTCCCAAAATGTAGAACTATTGCTTCAACATTATATTATGCAATATACTGGATTTGCCAACAAACAAAAAAAATCCCTGATATGCAATATATATTATTCTTCAAGACAAACTCTGCAGTGCATGCATCCTAATTACATCAGTCAATATTTTACAATTTCAGGTTAGTAATGTTAGTCTAAATATTTGGGTAAAAACACACATGTTAAAGCCACTGTGTAGAATTTGAAAATGTCTACCTTTGGCGCCCCCTTTGGTAGTACCAAAAAAGACATTAATTTTCACAAGGATTGTCTCATTTTTTTAAAATAAAAAAACTTGTGCCATCACAATAATTTCAAAGATGGCATAATTACATCAAGTATATAGACAAAGTGGGTTTAAAGGACTCTTATCACATCTAGTATTCTAGTTTAAGTTCTTTATTTTAAAATCCCCTTCAATAATATAATAACATCTTTCTGTTACCACCTCATAAAAACAAACCTCTACACAATTTAACATCCTCCTCATAATAGCATGTGCAATCAAACATTATGGCAAAGAAGAATTATCATCTTTTGTGCTGTAAACGTAATAATTCTGTCTGTTGTGTGAGTACATTCCCTTTCCGTCTACATTTCTTTCATAACAAAGCTGATTAAAGCCTCGTCCCATCAGCGGTGTTGCTGCAGAGAATTCCTCAAAGCCTGACAGGCTTCCCCCCAAACAGCACCGTCTTTAGACAAACCGAACGTCAGGTGAAAATTGGTGTATATTTAGAGCTGGGACACCGAGGCCACTCCATTCCCAGTGGAGGCAAGCTGTCAGGCAAGCTGGAGGCAAACAAAGCGGCGGCGCACAAACTAATAAACCAACAGAGACAAATAAACAGTGATAAACACAGGGGCCACTTCTGCCCATTTCAGTCCTTTATGAGAGTGGAAAACAATGTGGTGAGCAATCTATGAACTCTATGGGACATAAATATCACAATAACAAATATCAGGCCCCTCTCCTGATACTCGGGATTGGACGCATGCTGTCTCCCAGGAATAGCCAAATGGGGCTTTGATGGGAGGCTTGTTAAGAAACATTGACTCTGTGAATCCTATTTGTGCCATGTCTGTTTTGCAGGAGAAAGGGGACCTGCTGTTTGGCTCAGTAAGTTCTGCTCCAGGCCACAGCTCCCCAATTACCATACACAACTAGATCCAAATAAGACATCTGAACTCTACCGTTGTCTTTTCTTTTTTTGTTCTCTCCGACTGACATATCAATTTCATGACCAACTCAACCACTCAGCAGGAAATAAAGTAATGTGTCAATAAAACCACAATCACTGTTTCTTTCCTGCGGAGAGCCATTGTTCTCTTGGTTTTCTCCTCGTGGTGAAGCAGATACACTTGGGAATAAAATGTCTCCTTCAAGATGACAAGGAAGAAAAACGTATTAATTAAAGAGTCATGTTTTTTTTCCCACGAGGCCTTGATATGATCAGTATACTGGAGAGACTCCTTTAATTAGACAATGACCTTTCATCATGTCCATCTTATCTCTCCTCGCTTTCATGATAGAATGCTTATATGTTGTGTATTTCTATAGATTTTCATAGGGGTTTGTATTATTTCTCTGCTCTAAATATATCATAAAAAGGAAATGATGTGCAATACAACATTGTATATGCAAACCTTTTCAAGATCTACCATGAGCAACAGGCCCGAGCATGAGGGACCTGGAGGATATGCTCAAGCTATGCTAATTTGATTAGACAAGCACAAATGATGGCAGCTTTAATAAAGTGCAGCCTTCTCCTGCACTTCAAAATAAAGGAGATGTGACAAAAAAGAGCTTTGTGACATTTGCACAATATTAGATTTTCACCCTACTCAGGAAGGCATTTCATACTTGGAAGACAACACAACCCCGACTTGTTTATTACGTCTACAGAAGCTTGAAGAGTAGCTTTCAGTAATGATACTTGTCAGGTGATAAAAAGAGAAGTGAGTGTCTTCATGGTGCTCATGTCATGTTCATCTCCTAATCAAGATGGTTGAATTGTGTTGTTTTAGCTGCAAACTACTTTCAGCAGAAATCTTAACGGTATTCATTTGAGTTGGTTTAGGAATAAATGTTGGCTAACGATAGCTGTGTGCGATATCTGACCGCTAATGGCTGTCTTCAGCAGCAGGGCTACTCTCATCAGGTTGCAGGTTTTAGCCTTGATTTAGAACTGCTTCACTGTCCTCCGCAAAGTAGGCGAAGCCCAAACACAGCAACATGAGGTATTTTACGTATTTCTGAGACCAGGTTGGAAAATTGTTATTTGCTTCTGACTTTCGGCAGTCAGTAGAGAAGCAGCCTTTGCTAGCTTGGTGTGTTTTATGTTTCAATATCAATATTGAGAGTAAATCTTAATTTCAAGGTGAACCACTACTTTAAATATTAACTATGCTTGATGCTCAATAACGCCTCGCACGTTCAGTTGACTTCAAAGTAAACTTCAGGTAATGGCTGACCCCTCCAGGCAAAGTGCTTCGTTTGCTGCCAATTAAGCAACGCTGAAGTCCAAAATGAAACAGAGATATAGATTTTTTAAAAAACAACATGCTGCAGCAAGTTTGTCAAAGATGTTGACAATCATGGGGTCCATGAGATTAAAGGTTCTCTAACACTGTGTGGAGGAGAGAGCAGAACCTGAGTGCACACAAAGTACCAGCATGGGGCATTATGTTTTTATGCGCTAAAGATGGGTATTCTAAAGATGAGTGAGGAATTATTTTGAAAGCCTGAAAACTCATTTGGGGGGGAGGATGAATTCTTCTGAGAGCTCTGCACCTTTTATCTCTCTTCAATCTCTCACATTAACCATTTTCTCGGCATGTAAACAGAGCCCGCACAGGCAGTAAATGACAAGATTTGTAGCGTTTGCTTTTGATATGAGTGATAATATTTAGAGAGGGGACCGACGAACTAGGTGTGCCTGTCTGGGACTGTGATGTGTTTGACGAGAGATTTGAGTTTTAATTGCATTCTTCAGTCTGCATGCAGATGGAGTCTTGTCCATGCACATAAATACTGCAGCAGCGGGGAAGCAAGGGGAGGTCAAAATTGAAAAGTTTTCCAACTATTTCTGCAGTGGAATAACTGAAGCGTTGGTAGCTCCTTGGGCAGGTATTATTACCAGGATTTCCCACTTTAAACATTTTGTCAAAAACTTTTTGTGCAGCCAATGTGAGATCAAATGCACTGTAAAATAGCTATGTGTGTTTTCCACTTTGAACCCCATTCTTGTTAAAGTTATTTTTATAATTCCCGTGGAAAACTGGCTTGTTAAGTTATCGCCAGAGCAGAAAGGGATTTTTCTTATCTACTAAAACATCTCCAACAATACGTGGAAAAATCCATAGCCGAGGCAAAAATACTCATTCCTCCACCGTGGCCTCGGTGGACCAGAATGCAATGCAGTCAGGGGCTTTCATCTTTGCAGATTGTCAGCATAGTAGAGTGTATAACCCGGCACACTCTTCACCAGGGCCAAATATAATGGTGTGTTCACACCAAAGGCAAAGAGAAATTTCACCCTACATTTCTCACGGCAGTTTGAGCGCGAGATGATTTGTGTTTTTTTGCTTCACTTGTGCGAGACATACTGAAAAGAAGGGGGCGGGGGGCTTACCTCCATGTAAATATTAACAACATTTCATTAATCATGGCTGATATAATCACTACTGCTGCTGTGCACATTTCATGGAAGTCCCAGACATGTCGTGAAACCAAACATGTTTGGGTCGATCAGTGTTAGGCCACGCTAACACTGTAGCCGCGTGAAAAGCCTGCTTCGTGTTTGGTGTGAAGACACCAGAACACCACACCCCTGTTCTTCTTTTTCTTTTTCTGATACGACAATTATAATCACACATGTATCGCACAGGGAACACCTTCTGTCCATTAAAGACGTTCCAGGAACTGCAGCTAAATGTGTTGACTGAAATCAAAAAATAGGTTTAAGGGCAGTGTGCACGCTACGGAATACATTCTAATTTAATCACAAAAGAACACTCATCTTTCATGTAAAGAAAACGCTCCCAAGTTGGATTTCTACATTTTACACATGATGAAGTGTTTCAGTATTTCTTAAACCTCTTTAGTCTCACTGCAGGAAGAGTGGAAGTTTGAGGCTTTGAAGTTTTGAGAACATACAAGTACTTCACACAATCATGTTTGTTTGATTTTCTAATCACTGCTTCATAGCTAATCTGACAAATACAACTACAGATTTATTCTGTGCTTGGTGACTTCCCATCTGTTTGACATGTTTTCTTTTCACTTTCATTTTCACTTTCCTTGTTTCTTGTAAACATTTAATTACTGCTGTTGTACAGCTCAGCACTGTCAGTATCACACTGAGCGGTGAGTGTGTATATGCACTTATAACATGTTGGCATGTGAACTATACCAACGTATGCCTTCCCCTCTACATGTTGAGTAGAAACAGATGTATTCACTCGTGTGAATAAATCTGTTTCTACACTTATCATCCATCTGTGTGTCAGGATCTGCTAAAACATGCACATGACTTTAAAGCACTTGCATTTACATGCTGCAGACTAACAAAGGCTAAATAGTAATAGTAAAAACAAGAGTATTGGTATTAGTTTTAACATGTTTGTGTTGAGCTGCATTCACTGCATCCTATAGTGCATTGTGGTCTATTGTGGCTGCCGTCATACAGCAGAAAGCTCTGGTCTCTTTGACTCTTTGATGATGGATTTATCCTTTATTGTTGAACACCAATGGTGAATAGCAGTTCCTAAAAAGCCTTAACTGTTATTTTGAGGGACTAACATCACAACCTGTCGTTTACAAATGTCATTATAGAGAAATAGCGCAATCATTTTTAAATCCATCAATTAATTATATTGATTATATATAATGTGATATTGTATTTTGAACATGGCTAAATTATAGAAGGCCTTATTCTTTTTTCATTATTCACACTAAAAATGAAACTATTGCCAGTTGAAATCTTTGAACTGAAACGATATTACCATTTTCTTTTTTGCCATTGGCCAAGTGGTTCCTCATCTTTATATTCTTCCTGCTATACTTAGAAATACAATTTTCTTCAATACCTCTTTCTGTTTGTTTGAATAATTCATCACAAAACAGATAAAGGCGTCATTTATCTCTGCTCAAAGTTTATGTTGTGCATTTATTGTGCCTTACTGTGCCGGAGTGGGGTGTTTTCGTATGACTGGTCCCATTCACATTCCTCTGATTGGTTTAGAACGTATTTCAGGCTCGGTGATTGGATGAATACTTCATAGGAAGCAGACCAACTGCTGACATTCGTCATGATAATAGTACACTGGCTAAATCCACAGGAAGAAATAGAGGCCGCCACTGGAAATTAATCCCTCAAAATCACGTCACCTTACAATGTTGAGGCACCTTATTTAGGACGCATTTTGTTAGCCAGGACAGAGATTAATGTGGAGCTACAGGAGGAAGGCAAATAGATGTCACCACCATGTGTGGAAAAGGTCTATAAATCTGATGTAACTTAATCACAGCTACAAACAGTGACACAGAGAAGGGTAATGGTTGGTCAAATGCTAATTGGCAGCAATTATTAGCTCGTCTGACAATAACTTATGTGAGTTACAAGACAAGTAATTGCTCCAAACAGGCCAAATCATTAGTGCCCAAACTGCAAGTTAATTTGTGAAAAACATGTGCACCATGAACAGCGTTTGCAATGGTGATTTTTGTAATCTTAAAGTTTTTTCTTTCTCTGTCAAAGAGTTCCAATCATTCCTCATGAGGCGAGTACTTTATTATGGCTACCTCCTGTAGGTTTGTCACCAAAGTTTGACGTGAAAGAAAAATAAAAAATGAAAAATTGGTGACATTTGAAAACAAATGACTACATGGGGCATGCATTGCAAAATGGCCGGGGGAAATATAAACGGTAGACAATAATAAATGGGCTGGAGATCAAAATGACCTGCATTCTCCTTTGAAAAATGTTAGTGTTGGATGACATTGTCCTGTTGTGAGCTGGCGAGGGGGTGATGGCTACTCAAACAGATCACAGGCAGCCTGTCAAGCAGTCAACATTGACTCAGCTGTTGTTTTGTTGGTGTGCGACACGGATGGATAACTGAGTTACCGAGCGGCATGCACCCTGCCATGCCATTGCCTTTTTCTCTATTTGAGTCATACTAGGGCACCTGCTGATATTACATCGCTAACTCGGCCGCTGCAGGTGTGAAATGCAGGTCCAGTTCAGTTGGTATATTGAGTTAGATCATGTTATGGGTTAGGTCTGTATTTGTCAAGCCAGCTGGGCAGTCCTGCACATGTGCAGCACATTCTTCCAGGCAAAGCTCAGGAATCACACAGAGAGAGAGAAGAAATCAGAGAGCGGTAGCAGAGAGAGACAGAGCGGAGGGAGAGAACAGTCGTGAGCTGCGTGGGGAGGTTTGTGGTTCTACTTACATTTGCAGCCATCGTCCCACAAATATCCGGGTAGACACTGCTGACACTTAGGCCCTGTAGTGCCCTCCTTACATATACAAAATCCTGTGCCATTACAGCGATCACTGACTGAGCCAAAGGGATTACAATTACACTCTGGAAAAACAAGACACACACATACACACACAGGCTGGAAACAGGGTGGTGCTTTGACTTCCCGGCACACGTCTAGGATTTTCACAGCGCGGACCTCATTCCTCTAGCTCAATTATAAGCTCAACTATTACAACAAGAAGCTTGCTAATCTTTAACTGGTAAAAAAAATGTGAATAGATTTAAAGACATACAGAAAAAATGCTACCATTTCAACCGTAATGGAGACAGAATGAGAAAGGAATGACTGACGCTAGATGCATGAACACTTTGTATTCATTACAGCATATTTGTGAATATTATAGAAATTATTTTACTATTATATAGCTATACAACGTGCAATGAGCAAATATGCAAAGCATTATCAGTAGCTTTGATTTAAGATGAACAAAGAGAGCTAATCTGCACATGCTTTTCCAAAATCGTATTCATTCATACAGGTACGGATAGAAAAAGATGAAAAGAGGAGAGAGGAAATGTGATGAGCAGGTATCAAGATGGATAATGGCAAGAAAGAGTGATTGGTTATAGAAGAATGAGAGTACAGCACATTGAAATGGGCATTGTTGTAATATGTTCTTTAATTCTCTTGAATTTTCAAATGGAGGTACATATTGTCTGGGAATTAGGCATAATCCTCAAATGCATATTTGTCATTAACAGGAGAAACCACAATTAGATTTGGAATATTCTTAAAAAACCTTCTCTGTAAAAAAACAACCTGTCAAGTCTCTGGAGTCCTACGCTCAACTGACCTTCCAGCTTTCCACGGCGACTGGAGCACTCAGCAGTCAAAGTGACACCTATTTTGACAGTCCCTGACCATCACATTGCACCTTCTGTGGCTGTGCTGGCTGCACCCGAGTGACAACCGGGGTTCAGGCAAGGGGAGAGAGGTGACGGCTAGTGACAAACGGGGGGGGTCAGTGTGAGAGAGGCAGGGTGACGCCGAGTTTGGCACAAGGTAACGCCTCGGTGACTCTTAATGCCTTGTGACTCTTAATGCCTTGTGACGGGTTTCAGCTGCTACTCTTGAGGCCATTTCATGTATATGACATATGCACTTGTGTGGCACCTCTGACTGGCGGTGTGACTTCCTCGCGACATTTCTCGCAGAACCCTTGTTGCTTGTCAGACTCTCCCCTCAGGACTCACGAATGCACCTGGCACTGAGCACTCACAGTCCACATGCTTGCTAAAGAATCCAATAGGGAACCAAACAATTGCTTTAGGAACTAGGTGAAATGCAATTTTCACATATTTTTACACGTAAGAAAAACAGATGATGCAGTGTATGAATGCCTGCATAAAGGTCATGGACAAAATAACAGAAACACCAGATGAAAATGGCCTTTTAACTTTGACATCACAAAGGTGATCTGTCTTCGCAGCTGAGTCATGATGAGGTTGCAAGCCAAATAGTAAAATTACATGTAATTTGCTCATAAAAGATATAGTTACTAAAGCTGACATTTTGAGAAATGTTAACATAATGATGGGAAACGGAAGGATACAGCTAGCCTGGCACAATCAGAGCCGCTTTAACAATTCAGTTTTTGTACAGATTAATCAAAGGACATATAATCTGTTCATTAGACTCAGGCTAGCTGTTTCCTCTTGTTTCCAGTCCGTGCAAAGCTACGCTAAACTGCTGCTGGCTTAATTTTGAATGTTCAAACATGAGTTTGTTTTAGGTGTTCCCATTAGTTTGTGCACATGCTTTAATTCTTTTAAATCAATGCTTGGCTCCAAACCAACTGTAGCACCAATCTAGCAGATATAGACCAACTCTAACACATTACATTAATGTAAGCTAGCAGCTATGAAAACCAATTGCAATGCACTACATAATTGTAAGCTAGAAGCTAGGAAAACCAACTGTAACGCACTACATTAATGTAAGCTAGCAGCTAGAAACCAGTTGTAACATACTACATCAATAAATACAAGCTAGCAGCAAGCTAACTGTGATACTGTATCAACCCCAAATCAGTCTACAGCTATTAAAACCATGCCTGAAAGGAATGACTGAAAACCATCAAGCATTCTGATGGTGTGTATCTGACTAAAGCTGATGGACGAGTGTCCTCCATATAAAACTCCATTGTGCAAAAGTAGACGAAGCAAACAGGAAGATGTGGAGACCACTAAAAGACATGTGGACAAGAGGATGTAAGGAGGATGAAGCAGTGGAAAGATGACACTTTCTCTGATGACGAGTCAAAGACAGGAGGTGAGGCGAGGAAAGTGTTTGTGTGAAAGCAAGGTGGCAGTGAAAGGGGCCAGGTGGGGGACTAACCTATGCACACATTTTCATCGTCCAGTTCTGCCGAGGTATTGCGGTAGTAGCCCAGCTTGCATAGCTGGCAGTGCTGGCCCCTAGTGTTGTGCTTACAGCTCACGCAAATGACGGTGTTTAGCAGCTCGATGTAGCTGCATCGGTTGGAGTGGCCGAAGCATTCGCAGTCTTGCAAAGAGAGTGTGAAGGGGAGAGAGGGGAGAAAGAGAGGAAAAGAAAGAGAGAGAGAGAGAGAGAGAGAGAGAGAGAGAGAGAGAGAGAGAGAGAGACGCGGTAGGGAGTGTTGGCATTGTTGCTTTTGCTGCGAGTGCTGCGGCGGTGGGGTTAGCAAGAATTTAAGTGAGGCGCCATGGCATGCAAGGTTAGAAATGAAGACTGTGTTGTGAGGGAGAAGATATTGGGAAAGTGATGAGAGTGAGGGTAACTCATGATTAGTCTGACAATGGGCACAGCCGGAATTAGAAGACATCACATGAAAAAGCACGGCGTTAGTCAGACTCGAAAAGGTCACATCACTTCAAGCACACCACAACACGAGGCAAGGAAGGCTCCACAATGATGAAACAGAGGCACGGTCACATTGGGAACACCACACAGTGTAAAGGCAGGTCAAACCATGAATGAAATGGAACTTCCAACTTTTTGAAATTTTGAAATTGTTGTCTCATTGATCTTTTGAATGTCCCGGTTAATATGGTTTGAGCTAACCGGATGAAACGTTCAATGGCGCTTCATAACACCACCCTCTAATGGAATGCATGATGAATTCCAAATTTGAAAAACCCTTACAGTAAGTTGTCCAACAAATCTTTCCAAATTCGCTGGATAGTTGTGTTTAAAAACTTGGCAACCTGACCAGGACTAAAAAAAACAGTTGACACATGCTGAGGTCCACCAATAGAGAGTGTGTCACCGCCTGCTATGCAGTGTTATGTCATGCCAAATTAGATACATGGAGTCGTAGCTGGACTGTAAAACCTCATGTTGCACACTATGATGCTCATTGGCAGCACTGGCCTAAAGGGGTGCCGGATGGGAGGGGTGCAGCCCCAGCTCGGCTCTCTCCGAGTGAGGATCAGTCTGCCCCGCTGAGTGACCACTGACTCCACGTGTCACAGCGCAGACAGATGTGACCCTTAAGCCTCACTGGCAGTCGCTTGGACAGAAAGCCCGCGGATCCAGAGTAGGGGGGTGGCGGATGGGGCTTTCATCCAAGGGATTGTGGTTATTAAGGATCTGTATTGAGGTCAGGTCTCTCTGTCCGGCCGCTAACAACCCGGCAAGACTTGGAAATGAAGGAACAGCAAGACTCCTCCTCCTCCCCACCTTTCACCTCAAGCAGAAAGTCTGGTTCGAGTGCGAGTGAAGATCTTCTACAATAGATATGGCTCAGTCTCGCAAACATATTATCAGAAGACAAATAATCTCTCTTTCCCAGAATAAGGCTAAGGTCATAAATCATGCACGCACGGGGAACACAAATTCCTGAGTCTCCGAAACACGTTTCCTAAAAATAGTTGTAGTCCCAAGCACCCTCTATATTGGCTGAAAAATATATGATTCCAATGGACTTTTATAGTGTTTAGAAACTCAATGTACAGTGAAAGCCATCGGTCCAGTTCAGAGCTGGACGTAAGGATACACAGTGCTCTGGCATTGGGTTAGTGCTGCAAGGGTTAGGGGCTTACAGTTAGTCAGAAACATCAGTTTATCTGGGGGTGGGGTGGGGGGGCAATGTATGAATTCCAGCTCCTACCTCGCTTGCTGTTTGCAACGTGGACAGAAGGGGCAGTGGACAATGCAACCTGAGGAGCTACTAGACAAATTAAAAGAAGAAACAAACAAAACAAACAAAACATGATATTGCAATTAAACATAAAACATGTAATGTCAGAGAATTAAGAATACTGAGCATCATGCTGAATAATAAATGTAACTGTAAAAACAAAAAAAAACAAAAAAAAAGAAGAAGAAAGAAATATATGAATGATGGCATTGGGAAATATGGAGTGACATTGCCAAGTGAAGTTGGCTTCATGTAGCAGCATCTGTTACAAATGCCTTGGATGCCGAACAATTCAAATATTATGGTCCTTCTTTTATGCTTCATTTCATTAACAAGTGCTTTGTATAATTCAAAAGCATCTGTGTATGTTTCCCCAGACAGAAACTATCCCCTGACAAACTACTCTCCACCTCTGTGGAGGCCAGCCAAGAATTTTCACCCAATAAATTTGTGCACAGGAGCGTGGGCCGGGAAACTGGCTAGTGAACACATCAATCCCTCAATTCCTTTACGGTCATAAAACAAACAGTGGGGAAAAATAAATAATAGGCCCAGCCTCCACCATTGTACTGGGTGACATAAGCCTCTGACACATACAATGTGTGTGCTTGGCTGCAGTCATGGAAACGCAGAGCTGAGTGGTTGTGTGCTACTTGTTTGCGAGGTGGCTGCACATCACATTTGCACGATGGATTAAGCGGAGATGAGCCTAACATCAATCTACATAAAAACCACAGTGAAACCTCTCCTGCTTTTCTACCCTGATACGCTGAGATGGGACCGAGAATCCCTGGAAGCTCTGCACCTAAGTAAATATCGAGTGTATGTGTATAAACGTACAGTGCACACATTGAGAGGATAATGTACGGCACTGCAGCATCTTGCAACATGAGTGCCCTGTGAATGCACAAGCTTCCACTGTGTGAGCCAAAACCCTTTATCATGAGCAAGACAAGCAGGCGGAGGATGTTTTTTCTTTTTTTTTGGTTTGTCAGGAAAATAACCAAGATTGGAAACGGGGGAAGATACTACCCACAAATACTCATAGCTACCAAAGAGTCTTTTTTTATTTTTTTGCTTCTATGCAAACACCCGGAGATAAATGAATCTGTGAAAAAACATAGTTGTTCCATGTTCTTAGATGCCTACCTTCTTTTCGGTTAGCGACACCTAGGGATGACACATTCGGCCGAACTGCGTGCAATTGAGAGAAACCAGGAGTTATTCATGTGCACTTGTGTGATGCACTTTACAGATATTCTCGAGGGGGGTGAGAGGGGGGGACTACGTGGTGGTGTACACACACAACTGGAGACACGGACATGTCCAGCATGACTCAAATCAGTAAAGTAGGAAAAAAGCAAATACAATGGGGGCAGGGCTGACATGGACGAGCAAAGAGAATGCATCCAAAGACCCGCTAAGGACATTGGTGAGACGTTGTATGTAATTCGTGTGACCTCCATGGGCTTGTTGTGTATGTGTATGTTCATGGCAATGGCAATGATGAGTGGAAAAACAGAAGGAAAAAATGATAAAAACCCTCTTGAACTTGGTATTTAAGTCATGATCTATGCGAGCGAGACTATGTATAGCAAATTAAGAAGTTAGGGGTCATTTTGTTTAATTCATCGCATTGACTATGCAATCAATATCTAATTACAGTGTATTTCTGGTGGAGGAATAACAATGAATAAATAATGGCAGGTGTTGGGACTTGGAATGACGGACTGCTGTGGGTAGCATAACCTCATAATTACATACAAGTCCGTATTTCCGTGTCAGGGAAATACTTTGCGGTTGGAAATGGAGAGGACTCAAGCAAAGGGAGGAATATGGATAAGTTTCCTCTTCGTGCCCCTTCATCTCCTCATTTGATCTTTCTGTCCTTTTGCTATTGACTCCATGAATCATGTGATCTCGGGTAATTAACGCCGAGTGCTGTCTTGGCAAGAATCCTATTAACCTTACAAATTGTAAATCCCAAACAAGACTCCTATCCAGGCTGAATCATTTTAGAAATGCCTTTTTAACATGGAGTAATTGTATTCAAACATGTTTTTTCTACTTCTGCATTGAAATGAAATATCTTAGCTTTGAGCTTGGCATGTCCACACACTGTGACTATTCATTTAAGCCCCTCTTACATTACCAGTCATTGATTTCAAAACTGCATAAACAATAGACGATCGTGGAGTTGGCCCTGTCTCATCGTTTTCTTTCATTTCCCTAAAAAAATGTTTCTCAATGGACCCTGCTGGGGCATTCTGGTATCGGTGCCGACTGCGACATCCTCAGTCGGTGAAAGTTACTTGAGTCACTCGATGAGAGGCTCTATGAAAATGAGAAGGGCACACCACGTCACCACTCAAACTCAGGTCTTACATCTTGTAAATGGTCAAAATTAAAATTCAGATTGACCCTTGTTGTTCTGATCTGAATAGAAATCCTCTGTTCAGTTTTTTTTTCTTTTAGCGGTGAAGCTGTTTGCTTAAAACCAAAAGTGACTTGTGAGGACATGAGCAATTAATCTATGACAAAAACACAAGTGTGCCTAATCTGAGAAAACACACACATGAGCAAACCGTACTGTCCCCGATCTATATCGTCTAATTGGTAAAGTAGGTTCATTTAAAATAACTCTGTGTTGGATGTAATACACATCTGGGTTCCATTAATTATTTTGTTATGGAGAATATTCAGGTAAGGCGAGCTAAATGAGTGGTGACGGATTTTAATCAATGCCATACCCATAATGAAATGCAATCATGCGGAGTCAGAATTGTTTTTTTTATAAATATTAATTTTACTTTAATGGTCCGCATTAGGCAATTCTGCCTGGCTTAATCAACTTGAAATAGAATTGAGAAAAGTCAATAAGAAATTCAATTACCTTTTAAACAACAACATGAAAAGTGCTGTGCTTTCTTTCTTTGTCCACAACAGCTTTGCTTCTAGTCCATTTAACAACCTCAAGGACCTCCGAGCCTTTTCCCACTCTATTCTTACTTTATTAATAACCGAGACAGAAGATTGGTTTGTGTTTGCATTGAAAACGGCCTCCTCTTCAGGGTGTTCAGTTCTTTTAGTGTCATTCCGGTTCTTTGGGTGGCTGCTGTGACAAGACAGCCATTCGTGAGAACTCTAAATCCCTGTGGGCCAATCTGGATGGGAAGTGAAGACTTTGTTTTGTCAGAGTACCCTCTATCCCCCCACCCAAACACACGCTCACACACTCTCGCACACTCAACCACACACTTATCAGCAAGCACACTCTCCCCGTGAAGGATTTGAGGACAGCCTTTGGACATGGTCTGGCCTGGCATTTGGATGCGACGGAGAGGACTGACGTGAATATGTATGCATGTGTATACAGCGAGTATGCGGAGCATGCACACGCACACTGAGCTCTCGTCGGGCCATGCATGGAGTGGAGGCACAGTGTGTAAGAGTGAGAGGAGGTGGTGAGGGAGGTAAGCAGTGGAAGATTGGGAGACGGGAGAGGGGAGAGGGGGCTGGTTTGGTCTTCTAGGCCACATGTCCATTTCTGACTCACGTCATAGCAGCAGACTTTACAACCAGTGTTCACTTCCACTCTAAAGCCTGATTAAAAACCACCTGGGAATAATCTGTTTTCACCCTGTGTCTCGCACAGCACGTTTTGGGAAACCTGCCCAGCTATCGTCTTAGCCCTTAAATGATGAAAACATGTGTGCATGTGGCGTCCAAGCGTCCCTTGGTGTGTAACACTTGAGCATTAACTAGATATTGAGTGCAAGTGAGCTACTAAATTGAATGTTGAGAATCTGAAAATAAACACTCATAAAGCTTTAAAAATAGTTCAGCATTTTGAGAATGTTGAATTGTCCATTAAATTTTTTATATATACATACATATTTGTTTTTATATATATATCTACTGACAACATCTTACTAAAAAGGTCAATTGTCTTACTTTGGATGACGATAATAGACTTCATATCTCATTCCAGTGTATGCTAAAGTGTTAGCACGGGGCATCACAATATTGTCATTGTGCTGTCTTTATCGTCATTTAACAGGTAAGCTGATCATCGGGGTTAATTTATCAGAAACATGCCTGTCTCTCTAACCCTCGGCCAGTCTTTGTGGGTCTGGGATCAGACAGGGAGCGGGCAATTTGCTAATCAATCTGTTACCACGGAAACAGAGGATACTCGCTACGAACAGGGCAATGAGTAAAAAGAGAATTGAGCCAGGCTTTTGATGCACTTTGACTTGTTCAATACAATCCCATGGTTCCTGCATCACACAGCCTTCCAGGCAGCGGTAACTTGAGACACGGCACCTCTCTTCTTCCTCCCCCTCCTAAGGGGGCTACTGGTTGACGAAGATAATACCAGCCGAGGCGCTTGCGGCTCATATTAAAATGACCTCCTGTGACATTATACTGCCAGAGAGGTCTTGGCACTTTAATAAAGTCTAGATGCCATTTATTTATAATGCATGGGAGAGAAGAAAAAAAGAGAAAAAATGACATTCTGCATGCAGAGCCAGGCAAGTGTTATCTGGTTGAGTTGAGTCTGGATAAAGTAAATTAATATGCCCATATCATGGCAATATAGCCCCCAGCTATTGCTTCTCTGTCTCCCCAAAAAACAGTCAACAGTTGAGTGATCCTTTTGTAGGAAGATTGGAATCAGAAATGAACACTTGGCGCCAAGTTCAGGGATGTATGGTGAAGGGTGGCACAATAGACAAAGCAAAGCATCAAGCATTCATATAGTTCCTTTGTATTTTGTACTTACTAACTGGACCAATGTTATTAGGAATACCTGCAAGAGAGAGAGAGAGAAAAAACAAACCTTTAATTAAGGCATATAATTGGCTTCAATGCAACAACTGCAACATTTCTCCTTGAAACTAGTATTGTTAGTCCTGCTATCCTCCCTCGCAGTTGATTGGTTTCCCATCCCAACGCTCGTGATACATCTTGATGAGCTGAACACACTTGGAATGGCACGTAGTGTGAGACAGTGGCATCTGAAACAATACTGGTCTTCGCCATGATTTGAAAGTGTTGTCTGCTGCACGTATAGCTCCACGGTTCTTTGGTTCCCTCCATTATTTCTGCTTTGATGTCCCTGATGTTGCCAGAAAAGGTCATTGCTGCCCACTCCCACAGCGAAAAGGTGCACACCTAAAAACCAATTTTAGCAACCACTACAGGCTCACGGACGGAGTCATATTTTAGTTATTCTGAAGTTCAAAGTGCTTAATTTGATATTCAGAGCATTAACATAGCAGCAAACTGCTATTTGCTATGGAAAGATATAGTGGAGTAATGACTACCCGAGCAGAGAATGAAGTTGCGCTCCCTCTGCGTGTTTTGTTATCCAAGCTTCTATGTTCATTCTTGCATGTTCCTGACTTCCGCCCTACGGTTCACTGTTCGCTCTGTCGGCACTTTCGCCGACGCTGTTTGCACGGTTAGCACTGTTGGCTGCAAGCTGCGGGCTCAGCCGTTGCCATGTTCAGAGCCTTGAGAGGCAATCGTAATGTTCCCAAACTTCCAAAAGCACCTTTACGAAGTTGCATACTGCTTTTAAGACACTTCTTAAGTCTTTCAAGAAACAAGAGAGAATTCTCATGCACACAGACACACAATTTCACACACAACATTATAACATCAAATGACATCATAGATGGCAAACTCTGCCTCTGATGCCAAAGGAGGACGTGTCTTATCCTACTGCCTGCCTGTCCATCTCGCCATCAAGCAATCCCTTGTGCCAGACAGCCACTGCGCAGATAATACAGTCTGTCTCATCCCCATGGTGACCAGATCTTTCCCACACCAGGACGTTGGCTGGCTGTAGATCTAAAAGGAGATTGAAACGTTCATGTGCTTCCTGCGTTGATCATTTCTCCATCTGATCTAACCACTGACATCTTGGTTTGGGAATTAATTAGGACTGTGTGGTGGCTTCAGACACCATGAAGCGCAGGTGGCTTTAGAAAGCTCTCTGCTATTTTTCACCGTTTGCATCTGTGTGCTACAAAGGGAACGTGGACACACATTTTTTAGAGGAATTTGCTTTCAGGACATCGAGGCCAGCTCCACTATTTCTAATCATCTGTTTGAACGGAGGCCCTCCCTCCTATTCGCTCTACCCCCTGCCCTCAATAAGGCAGCCTGCCCACAAAAACAAACAAGCCCCTCGCCACGGGAGGGGGAAGCATGCTGGGCAACAGGAGAAATGCGCCCACGTAAACTAGAGAGGAAGAAATGAAATGAAAAGGGTGCTTTCTTCCTCCCCTGCTCCCGGCTCTCCCGTCAGCTGCCTACTACCACAACTAGGCCTGAGGAGGATGAGGAGGAATCTGTGCAGGATTTTTGGTGAGGCCTTTAATCTGATGGAGCCGTCACAAAATATCTCCAAGTACTCAGGGGAAACATGAAGATTTCCTGAGTGTGTGTTTGTGTATGTGGACTTTGATCAAACTCCTGCCATTCAATCACTCTTCATCTGATCTCTGCCTGCAAGCTGTATTTGGAAGCCAAATCTCTGACCCGTCTGAGAGCTGTGAAGTGCTATGCGGACATATGGAGGAGCAGTGTAATGGATGTCAAGCCTCAAGGGGGTGGACAGATGCTAACCAGCAGACGGGGACAAGGGCAAGGACAATAAGAATCACAATCACCTTATCCACAAAGTACAGTTTGATTTGGCAGCATTGGTTCTGATACAGCAGCACAGTGAAAACTTCACTCTGGAAACTAAATTCATCATTCTATGTCAATTACAAACATGATATAGTGTTTGATTATTGAGGGTTTGTGAAGGATAATGCCAATTTTAGTTGGAATACAGCTGTCCGTCTCTTAATCTTTGATAATGGTTATTTCTTTCAGGGTGGACGAGAACATGAACCACCTCAAAACAGTAAATAGTACCATTGATGCTAATACTACAAACCAGATTCAGCACGCTTCTATGGAATCAAGAAACATTTCTAATTCAAAGTAATTTAGATAAAGTGCTTCATACATTTTTCAATGAAATTTGTCTATTTAATGTTATTTTATTACAGTATTTGATATGCTATTTCAACGGTAAAATATGCAGCCAATGTAGGCTATTGCAAACTCTATGTATGCATGCTGCTGAGCCAAACATGTATCATACAAGCTTCCACCAGTTTCTCACAAAGTCAAAAATGTGAGAATGCAAGTGTTTGAGCTGTTTAAATGAACTGTGAAAAAAGGGGGAAAAAACAGTAACGCAGTGCTGAAAAAGCCTTAGTTAAGTAGCTGACGGTGCAAAAACAGAGGCGCCAGCTACATCTAGTCTGGCAGATTAGCAGGGGACTCACTACATTAAATGGGAAAGGGATATGAATATAAAACCAGAGAGAGAGAGCGAGGTGACTTCTATTCGAGTGCTTCAACAAACTGTAGTTTACCGTTTGAGCAGAGAAAATACCTCATAACAGAGAAAATACCTCATAACAGAGAAAATACCTCATAACAGAGAAAATACACTGCGGTGCATAGTGCCAACTGTAATAAATGATGTTTGCTTTCAGCTGAATGTCAGACATTGGAAGTGTTGAAACACATCACACCACTGTCAGAGAAAGTGATGTAACAAAGTCAAAATGACTTCTCATTTGACAGATGACCCTTTGTCAATTGGTCTAGTTCGGGGCTAAACAACCTTTTCCTCTAGGTCATGATTTGGAACACCAGTACCCTGTCAGTGCAATTATTCGCCGCTTTATGAACAACCTGTGGGGTTCGAGCAGATGTCCAGGATCCCATGTCGGGTCATTAGATTAATTTTCAATCACAGTCATTTCCAATCCCCTTCACCTGCCTGGCCCCGCCATTACAGGGCACGGCTGAAATCTAATTTTGTCCTATCGCACAGGAAGAGCATTAGGAGCTGCTTATGTTGACGGTGTGCTCTATTGATTTTCATGAGTTGTGCAGGGATCATGGTTGCGAGCCACTGGGTGGTGAACATGATCTCTGAGGGCTGTGCGATTCACTGAACATGAGCCGCGCGCATTCGGGTTCAGCTCATGCAACATCACACACACACACACACACACACACACACAAATATGGGCATTAAAGTACAGTAGAGGGCCTGAATCATGTGGGGCATCAACTGATGTACAATAAGTCTCACATCACAGAGCTGTGCGGTTACAAGTCCCAGTGCTTGATGTTCATCCTTCACTGGTTCGGCTCCAGTTATGTTGTCATCCATCCAAGACCATCACTGTAACCTTGCAAATGGATTATCAGAAACCAATGATGAAATGTTCTCCCCGTGGGCCCGTGGGCTCTAAATCTTTGGCATACATCCTATTTCCTGACTGAGCAAGCTTATCTGTCATTTCATTCACCCTAGTCAAATTTGCCATATAAGATTTTACTGTCGAGAGCACATTCAGTCGTAAGACTGTGTGTGTGTGTGTGTGTGTGTGTGTGTGTGTGTGTGTGTGTGTGTGTGTGTGTCATTACATTGTTTCTGTCAGTATCCATTCTGCTTTGACCTTCAGTGTGTCTCACCTGTTTGCCTTGGCGCTACCTGGTCTACTCTGCTTATCTGCTGAATTTCCACCGCAGGCAAAGTTGGTAATTACTTTCCTTGGCTGCTATCATTTTAAAGCAATCCATCATCATCTGGAGCTCTTTGGCTATACAGAGCCCAGTGATGGTGACAGGCATTGCTAACTGGTTAGCAACGGAAAGGCTGCCAAAAACACAAGCACTCGGCATGCAACTTGATTGAATTCCTCAGGAGCAAAATTACGGCTTGCCTCGCCGGAGTGCCCGGCTCGCTCGCTCCCCTCTCAATGTGTAGATCTGAATTGAAGGTGGCAAGTCTTAAAGTGCCCAGGAGCCAAGTTGGAAGAAGAACAGTTTAAGATTTAAGGGAAGGAATGAGGTGTACGTCGGTGGTGGTAGCTATGGGGGAAGGAATGGGAAAACAAATAAAAAATCTGGAGATGGAAGAAACAAATATTTGAAAGAAAGATTACCGTCACAGCTGCACAGAGCCGAGATGTGGAAAAGACAGAGTAAACAAGCTCGGTCTCTGGGGTGGTTGGGGGTGTTGTGGGGGAGAGAGACAGAGAAAACGCCAGCATGAAACAAAACCAAGAGATGGAGCCGAAACAGGCGGAGGCAGAAGAAGAAGAAGAAGAAAAAGGTGGTGGGGAAGAAGGGCAGAAAGAGCAAAAGAACGAGGGGCTGCAAAACAACAGGCAATGAGGTTTACAGAGGACAAGAAGGGGGGGGTAAAATGGAATTTCAAATAGCTGTGGAGAAAGGAATGAAAGCACAAATGAGTGGGTGTTGTGTGTGCGCGAGAAAGGGAGAAGATGGAAGTGAAGCTATGTGCGTGCAGCAAACGTGTTTGTGTGTGCGTGTGTGTGCGTGCGTGTGTGTGTAGATGCATAAACACATGGCACTAAATGAATACACAGTAGAGCTGTGAGCCTGATGAAAAAAAAACCTCAGATTTTACACAGAGCAAGCTGTCTCACAAGGCTCACTGTATTTAGAATTTAGAGCAACGACACTCAAATGATATCGTATTTTAAAATAGGACCTTTTTTTTTATTTTTTTTAATCAAGCAATGGTAAGGTAAAAGAAAAACATCGAACATTCATTTGGTTGAGATTGTAAATGGAATACATGTATTGTCAAATAGGCACTATGTGATTACACGAGTGCTTCATTAGTAAAGTAACGTGATTACATTTGTGCATTAGTTAGCACTGTGCCACCCAGGGCTCATTAAACCATTTTAATACCTATAATGAATATTTCAATGACTCATTTTTGGAGGCAGTTTGCTATGCTTGTGCAGCCCACACAAGTGAAACATCACATCTCAGAGACCCATAAACAGTGACGGTGGCTTGTCTTCACTCACTAAAGAATGAGATTTATTCCACACTGGCGTTATCGGGTTCCCGTGGGATTTGGTCATATGCATAAGAAGTAGGTTTCTATACATATTTTTCAATGACAAGAAGTAAGATTAATCAGGAAAGCCTAAACTTGTTTATATATGTCTGCGCAAATGAGTGTGCGACATCGTGTGTGTGTGTGTGTGTGTGTGTGTGTGTGTGTGCGTTTGGTCACATTTCCGTGATCAGTGCCTTCCAGTTGGAGCAGAGGACTGATAATAAGTCTGTAGCAGCTGGTGGCTCTGAATTGAATACACTAATTAGTGAACAGCGGCAGAAAAAAATATATATAATTTGTAAAAGTATGTCATTCAAAATGATATTTGCTGTTATTGTGACTGTCTGCTCCAGATGTGACGTAGATTCTTTTTTCATTTTCGTCCGTGAGTGAGAGCTGCGGGTTTTTGCAGTCAGTCAGACGGCGGAGGGCCAATGTGGATCTTCTCTCCAGGCAGGGGATGAATCATTACAGTGAAATCCACTGCATGTCCACACCTCTTGACTGCTTTGATCAAAGGAGAACCGTAAACGCCGAGGATGGCTTCAGCTAAATCTGAACAAGTGTCTCCTAATCCTGTCCTGACGAGGGAATCTGCTCATTGTATCAGGCTGCAGGCGGAACAAATGAAAAGGTTTCCGAACTAATTCATTTTTGATTTTGAGTTCACTGAATACGCTCATTTGCAAAATTTGAAAAACAAATGGATAAATAAATACGGCTTCCTTTTCATGTGATTTTGGTTCTGTGATTTTCAAATCGATGGACATATGTTTGATTTAAATGACCATTTGAAGTGTCTAAATACTGGCACCAAAAACATCAGAAAAAGGAAATGACTGCAGGCGTTTTGGTGGGATCTTTTAGTGTCGTTGACATATTTCAGCCATCATCCAAGTCAACTCTTGAACATTTACAAGTTTATCACCATGCAGCAAGGTCGCGCTCCTCTTATGTGACTTTTATTTAACCGCTTATGTCACAGTGTGCAGACGAGTCACAACCTTCAACAGCTTATTTTTTCGTCCTCTCTCGTAATCTCTGCTCGTCTTTCACTGGTGACAATTTTTCCATTTGCAAATGAATAAAAAAAAAAAAGCGTTACCTTAGGTGAGGTCACAATGCAACTTTAATTGGATGAATTATTAAAATGGTAATCTGTAGAGGGATTTTGAAAATTCTTGATGAATAATGTATACTTTTCTGTGCATTCGGCAAATTAATGTTCTCATTAGAAATCGAGCGGTTTTGAATTATGGAGCCCCCCCCCCTTTTTTTTTTTTTCTGGATTAGCCTGCTGATGAGTTCAGATGTGACCAAACACTTTTCCTTTTGAAGGAATTTTTTCGCATTCAGGAAAATACATTTATTCGTTTTGTTGCCAAGCGTTGAGATGAGAAGAGTGATACCATTCTTGTGCGTGCAAGCTAAATATTATGCAACAGCCAGGAGACAATTATCTTAGTTTAGCTTAGAGACTGAAGCAGTGACTTGCTGGTCTGGTAAGCCTGGCAGCCTTAGTAGAGACACGACTCCTGGTCATCTTCCTTTAGATAACACGACTTGTCCTTTTCAATTCGTGAGCCTCAGACAGATTGAGTGTGGTGGTGTCACCACACTGTGCGATAAGATTGGCCAGGCGTCGAAGCTTGCTGAGGTGTCATGACTCTAACTACTCGAGGTCAATGCCTAACCTCGACCAACCCTCTCCGCCCCCACACATCTCATGTAATCCTGCGGGGAGTGATGATGCTGCAGTCTGGGAACATGTACACACTGTCATTGCTTTCCAGTATCTGTTCTGTTCAGTGGCCATTAGTGCACGTGTGTGTGTGTGTGTGTGTGTGTGTGTGTATTTGTGCACATGTCTGTACTTGTTTGAGTTGAAGCTACTTAAAACCTTAATTTAAAGCAGACTTGCTACTGATCCCAAAGACATTCTGCGCTTAAGCTAAGCTAATCTTTGCAACATACGACGCACACATGCAGGTTGCATAGAAGTACAATTC
Source organism: Ophiodon elongatus (assembly GCA_016806645.1). Classification (NCBI taxonomy): domain Eukaryota; kingdom Metazoa; phylum Chordata; class Actinopteri; order Perciformes; family Hexagrammidae; genus Ophiodon; species Ophiodon elongatus. The sequence goes on along the minus strand of JACSYO010001271.1, from coordinate 188,108 downwards.
CAAATGCAGTTTAAAGTGCATTTAACGATTCTTCCCTTCAATATGACATTCAGGATACATTTTTACTATTTGAAATCAACTTTTCAAAGGCCACCCGTTACACTCCCCCCTCCCCCTCCATCCCCTCCCCCTCCTTCACCGCCGGCTCCTATCTTCCTCGTGTCCTCAACCCTACAGTGAAATGAACTGCCATGGTTAATTCTCAAACTGATCCCTCTCCTTCTGTCTCTACAGAGGGAGAAAGCGAGAAGTGAGAGACGGGTGGGGTGGGGTTGGGGGTGGGGGTTGTGAGAGACATAGATGGAGAGAGGGAAAACGAGAGAGACGGAGCCACCCCAGAAGGCTGAGTTAGCTGTGACAGAGAGTGATGCCCACTTCCCCTCCTCCTATCTCCACCATCCTTTTCTCTCTTCATCACTTTTTAAACCCTGTTCTTCTTCTTCCTCGTGCCATTGTCAGACCAAATCCCCCCCCCCCCCCACACACACACCTCCTCACACAGACACACACACACCCCAGCCCCCCACCCCTCTCACTAACTCCACACCCCCTCCGGATGATGATTCATCGATCTCCTTATCGCATCAGACGTCTTGATGGGCATAGTAAAAATAAATTAAATCTTAATTAAATTTTCATCTTTGACAAATTTGTCTCCGAAGAGCTGCCATATGCTCACTGGGTTTGGGGGGAAACATTGAGAGGGAAGGACACTATTGGAATTGGAGTTGAATCGACTTGAAAATTGCAAAACAGCACAAGGTGCATTCTTCTGTCAGCCACTCTTTTCTATTCAGGAGGGATCGCATTGCATTCTTATAGATTTTTCACTGCGTTATTACATTATGGATTTGTTCCCCTCCAAGACAAAGTATAATAATGCACTTTATACTAAGACTGTTTTTCATCACTTGCAGGGCAAAGGGAGTTTGTGCGTGTGTGTGTGTGTGTGTGTGTGTGTGTGTGTGTGTCCTTGTGTAGTAGTTATGAATGTGTGTGTGTGTGAATGCTTTGAGGAGTGAAGGTCTGGATGAGCACCTGTGTGTGTGTGTCACCTTTTTTAATAATGTGCTGTCAATCTGGGCTCTGGGAATGGCCATTTCACTAACCCTTCCTAAGTCTCATAACGCGGATCCACCGGGAGGCAGAATAAGTCATCAGCCGGTGGCAAAGAGTCCTCCAGCGCCGCGGAGAGAGGTAGAAATCACAGCGGATGCAATAAAGGGACTGGGCAGGATAAAACTTGGGCTTTCAAATGAATGCCAACGCACTTGAACTTATAGCACTGCTATGCTTCTCCCTACTGCTGCTGCAACTTGTTCTCATACCCAACTCGACACACACGTTGCTGGGTCGGGACCCCTCGGTGTCACCGGGTACACCTCGGCGTCGCAAAGGCTCGGGTAACAAAACTTGTCAGGCTTAGGTTTTGTTTCAAATGAGTGTTTGTTACATAAATTAAAGCCTGCTCAATTTGAAATTCACTAAATTTCTAAATTCCTCCACATGACTCAACATAGCTTGCAGCTAACGGTGCTAAGAGCGCTAACAGTAGCAGTGTTCCCCTGAGGGGTAAACCAAAGGTGGGTGCTTCGCTTCAGCGACGATGCCGTCAGTCGTCGTCGTCAGCTGTACCCGTCCGTATGAGGGCAGTGCACGTGGGGCACGCTCACATGCACTAACGTGCGCGGCCGGCCCGGCAATGTCAACAAAGCAGGGAGAAGCTCCGATGATAAACACGCACACTGAAGGAGAGCGACATCATTCTCGGCTCACTTCAGTGCCGCTAAACTAGCGTATGTAGGGAGTACTGTGTGACACGGTGTCCTTGTTTTGTTCATACCCCAGGAAGAGCAGCTGCTGTTTTTTTTCTAATGGGGATCCAAATAAATAATGAACAGCAAGAGTTTGGGTATGTGTGGGAGAGAGAACCTTGTGAAAAAAAGAAAAGAAAGAGGAAGTGGAGATTATAATATATGCCAAATGTTGCATGGCTTGTCAAAAGCGTTTCATTCCTTTCTCTAGTCAAAGCAGGTTTACCTGTAAAGCCCGAAATCAAGAAGGAAGGGCCTCATGCAAATCTTATGTTATTAAATCTACCTTCTTTCCATGAAGTTTGCTCATACTCTGGATCACTATGAGTCAAATTCATCCATCTTAACTGCACAAAGTTGTCATAAATTGCTCGTTTCAACTTGATAGAAGCCAAATGTGCAAACACACAGCATGAAAACACTCCTATTGCCACATAAGGGTTCCACACTGCAGACAAACACTTAAGAACAAATCTGTTCATACGAGTGGTTCTTGCATGTAGCCCGCTGTCTCATTGGGTTTTGTCACTTTATCCAATTAGACATTTGTGTGAAATTGTAATAATCGGCATACGAGCGCTTGAGTTATGGCCAAATACTTGTTTAGTGAGATCACAGTGACCTTTGTCCTCCAAATGTGGACATTCTGGCCAAATTTTAAGAAATTCTCTCAAAGCGTTCCTGAGTTATCGCGTTCACGAGACTGGGCCGGACCTGAGGTCACAGTGACCTTGTGCTTTGACCAACACAATTTGATTCCAGGATGTACGGAACGGACAACCCAAAGGCATAATGCCTCAGGACGTGGAGGCAATAAAAAGCAGGGGAATAAGAAAAAGGAAATTGTGTCAAAAGTGTAACAAAGTGTGACAAATTGTCTATCACTGTTTACATGCTGAGGCAGGTCTGTATCAGTTTGTCCAACCACAAACTTTCAGGATTGCAATACAGATTGAGTCAGGAGAATAGAAGGACATTTCTAACACTACAAATGATATATAATCATATATATATGTGTATATATATATATATAATATATTCATTGCTTTGTTTATCATAAGATCTCCTGCTCTTTTATTACAGTTGATGCAATGCTTATTTCTTTGTGTCTGCAGGTCACTTTCCCTTCAATACAGATAAAACAAGCTTGTAATTGAAAGCTAAAGTGAACTGAAACTATGACCCCGCACACTCGGTTTGTACATGCAGAGGAGAGAGTGTGCGCGGCCCTTTCAGTCAAAGCACTGACTCCATGTCGTGGGTGTTTTGTAAAGGATAGGAAGACGGTAACGATGAGTGAAGTCAGACACAGGTTATCTGCTGCTGCTGCCTCTGGGCAGCCTTTTCTTACACTTGTATTGGTGTGCAGGTCAGGTAGGAGGACTCAGTGTCTCCCAGATGCTATAAATCCACTGCACCTACTGAACACTGCAAAATGCATTACTAGTACATTTCAGTTTTTGTGCATATTTAGTTGCCAACATGGGGCAGGGCTTTCCTTGTATTAGCACTAGTTTTAGAAACTGTAATTCAGTGTACAGTTTTGATATATTTAGCGACTGTGCTGTTGCTGTAAGTGTGTGGTTTCACTGTCAGTGACTTACAGTATGACGAGCCAACTCGGCTCTCTTTGCTTATGCATTGTGCCCATATTCAGCATTATTCAAAACGATTTTGCAAGTTGAATTCCGGCTACTATTGAGAGGATTTTTATGTCAGAACATCCCTGTTTTATAAGGCTATGTCACAACATAGGCCTACAGAACAGAGAGAAGAACAACCCGTTCACACTGTACACTCTTTGACTGAACTGCATTTACAGTTTGGACACATTGGTTTCCACAGGACTTGATGAAGTCTCCCCACTGTCTTTGCCTCTCATTGTTAATTGCTTCACATTGCTTTTGAAACCTCACAACTCAATATCTCACTATTAAGGGTGGTGATCGGCAGAACTCGCATATATAACATACAGGATGCTGGTAATTGGGTTTTTAACTATTATCACTTTGCCTTTGCTATTTTTGATTTAAAATGTTTATGGGAAATCTTGTAAAACCGATACCAACACCTGCTGTGTCATGCGACCGATCATGTTAATTACTCAACTTGTCTGTGGTGAGCTTGTGTGTGTGTGTGTGTGTGTGTGTGTGTACTCACAGATATTAGCTGTGCCCTTGGGAATGGGCAGGTAGGAGCCAGCACTCCACGCCCGCCCCTGGTAACTCTTCTTACAGCGGCCGCAGTCAGGCCCAGTGGTGTTGTGTTCACACTCGCAGCTCAACTTCTCTTTGTCATATACACAGCTGTTGGCGTGAAGGTTGCACTTGCACCTGTCAAAGAGGGAGAAGGGGAGTGGGGCGGGGGTGGAAAGAGGACAACCTCGTCAACATGAGTGAATTTTCTGGCTCCAAATGAACAACCGACAGCTTTTATTTTGTTGGACAATGCGGCTGAAGGGCAGCGTGTCCTTGACTAGCGGTGGCATTGGAACACAGTCAGAGCGGCTAAAACAGTTGCTTCTTCAACTTCAAGAGGAGCTAGTTCAAGGGAGGCAGGCGGTTGCGCCAACAAATCTGGCATCATTATTTCCTCCCTTGTCTCCCCCCACACCCCCACCCCACCCCTCCACTCGGGGAAGGTAGTTCAGTTTTAATTGTCCCACTGGAGGATGCTTAATTGCAGTAAGGTCACAGTCGACGGGCGAGAGAAGATCAGGAGGGAGAGAGGGACAAAGAGGTGCGAGGGGAGGCTGAGGAAAACAAGCCAAGTTAAATTGTGGAACAAGCGCTGGGAGAACGAAGGCACCCAGGCTTTTAGCCCTGCGAGGCGATGAACAGCTCAGAGCTGGCCAGAGGGCGGCATGGAGCAACAGCACGGCTCTGTTCGCTGTGACAAATGAATATGAGATGAGATCTCAGGAGCGTATTTTCGGTATGGAAAGTGGGACTCCCTCAAGGTGCACTAAATCCTCACTCGCATCCTGCTCACCAGAACCTTCGTTTAACAATAACCTCAGCAAATTCATTTTCTGCTGTGGCTAGATGTGCATTGAGGGGATATCTATCTGCTCAATTAATTTATGATCCTCATGCAGCATAAAGTACTCCGAGGAAAACGGAGAATTGTAAGACCTCTTTTTGTATAACATTGCAAGAAGAAAACGGCGTGGTCAGGCTGAGGAAAAAGTCGTGGTATCGGTTAAAATAAGGTACTTTTGTGATGTAAAATAACATTGTGATGAAGCTTTGTCATAATGCATTTCAAGATAGTCAATAGGTTTTTGAATGGTTCCAATAGAAGAATAATCCTCAGTACATGAACAGAAAGATTAAATGTTCCTTTTTAAAAAAAAAAAAAAAAAAAAAATCAAAATGTGTAGATCTTGTGTGTTCAGCGGGCGTCCTACTTCGTAATTGTGCTGATGTCCGACTACTACTACAAGTTGAGACAAAAAACAGATTGGAATCTCTGACTGCTTGACATCGAATGCTGAAATGTGAAACGATGCGCTCCCAAAACATCAAGACGAAGATGCTTGATTCTCAAAGATAACCTTATTGTTTGCAAAGCGCACCATGATATCTGGTTGCGTTTTAGATCCTGTTCCAGGTTGACAAAATGTAAAAGAGACAGCGCTCTATGATCATGAGTGCACCGTGTGTGTGCTTTTTGGGGAATATCATAGTTTTTTTCACGCTAATCAGCGTGTTAGCTCTGATTTGGGGCACGCCATATTTGGAGTAAGTAGGTATGCAAAAGTAAGTAGGCTACACCTGCTATTTCCTCATGCCAGATACATTTTTAATCAGCAATTTCATATCTCATGCTGTTTATGTCATTTCCAGGTTGTAGCTACAGGATGTGAACAGTCATACGGCTCACACTCACAACTGTAGTGTTTCTGCCTCACAAAATGCAATCCAGGCAGCCCGTTGTAGTTCAAATCTTCTTTTCAATTATAAAATTAGTTAAAGTTAAATTTAACCAGAGAAGTCCCTTTGAGATACTATTATGTCTTCTGCCCAGAAGTCCTGGTCAAGATGGGCAGCGGGTAAAAGTTGTTTTAAATCCGCGAGGACGAGTACAAATGGGAACAAAAAAACATCACAAAGACAAACCTATCAAACACAACATCAGACACAAAACATACTGGCACTAGTATACACTAGCATATAGTATATACTCGTATTTTCAAAGAAGTGGGAGCAGAAACTCTTTTTCATTGGAGTCTCTCAAGGAATTCACTTTGAGGAGCTTGACTGTGACATCCTTTTGTAACACAGGACTACATCTTCTGCAGCTATCATAGTAATAGCCTGTGGACAGTGAGACGTACTGTAGGCAAATTGATTGAGAAAAAGTGGCTGGAGTTGAGTCAGTGTCCATTAGTGGTTAAAATCAAGCCAAGATCAGAATTGAGTCCCTGTTCAAAGAGCTTTCTTTCCTTCTGTTATAAAAAGTCTGCCTTTTTAGTGTGTGTGTGTGTGTGTGTGTGTGTGTGTGTGTGTGTGTGTGTGTGTGTGTGTGTGTGTGTGTGTGTGTGTGTGTGTGTCTAAGAGCGAGAGAGAGTAGTGGGTAGAGGATGTGGTGGGAAACGACTTCACACGGAGCCCTTTGTGGTTTAACCTTCAGCTTCTTTTAACATCGCCAACATTTTAATCAGCATCCAGAAATGATAGCGCCGCCGGCATAATGATGGAGACCGCCAGTGAGGCCCTGAGGGCCTCATATCCACCAGTGTTGTTTTGCTGCCAATCAGCAATGGCTCCTGAATGTGGACACCGGGGGAGGCTCCCTTACTGCTGCACCAGCAACAACGGCTTCAGAGAAGGAGCCAAGTAAATGTGTATTTAACAGCATTTTAATAGCAAATTTCCTCCGGGGTTCCCTGTGCGCAGTGTTGTGTCTTCATTTCCTGTTGGGCCCGCTTCACTTTAAAAGCTCTGTGGGTTGTCTCCTCCCAACTTCCCATCAGCCTTTGTATCATTCTCTTCACAACTCTCTTCTCCATCCACCTAGTAGTCCGTCACTGTTAACGCCAGTATCTCCGATTAATAAATATTCATGGAGCTAAGGCATCTTTGTTTTTGTGTGGCGCTCTCAAAGTGATATTGCTTGAGGCATTATTGAGTGAGCCCGCCACCGCCTGGGAGCTAAAGGTCCTGATATGTATTCATAAAATTACCCATGAGGCTATGAGCTCAAATTGCTAGACTGGCAAAAGAAACTAAACAAAAAAAAAGGAGGAAAAAAAAAAGTTTTGATTCCATTTTGTCTGAGGGAAGGCGGCGCACATTCTCATATCTGACAAGAGTTTAAAGTTCTCCTTGAAATGTGGGAGACAGAAGATATTGTTGGGCTCAAATTTATTATTGTTTATCCCGGTGGAAATGCGAGGCCGCTGAGACTTTAGCTTACCTGGAGCAGTGTGTCTATGACCTCTGCAGTAATGGGATTCTGATTGACACCATGGGTGCAGACAACATATTGCGCCTTCCCTCTGATGATGCCAGCAACAAAAACAGAGCGACACAATGCCTCGTTTCTCAGAAAAAAAAAAAATTGCCTATTCCTCTCAATCACTCCAGCCATTATCTGCATGATTCCATTCATCCGAGTTCATTCCCCGACATTGCTCCATTTCACTCGGTGCGGCTTCAAAGCCAAGAGTATCAGCCACTAATTGATAGTAATTATCCATAATCCAAGCCTACAACGTCCCCGACGCACAAAGCTGCTGATCCCAACAAATTGAGCAGACTAAACTCAACATGGTCCTTAAGTGGGTTAACTAAGTGAAGCAATTAAATTTCAATCTAACGCCCAGGTGTTTGCATACGCGAGCCAATTGGGTCAAACACTTTGTTCATAAACACTTTTTTTTTAAGCTGTCGGAGGAAGAGTGGTTTAGAAAACACTCTGGCTGAATGATGAAAATGAAATAGAAAAACACAGGAGTGGCTGTTAAAAAGGCCTTGAGGCAGGCGTGCGCGTGTACATGTGTGCGTGTGTGTGTGTGTGTCACCAATTTGTTGTCAATGGAATAGATGATTACACAACATGCACCAAATTAAATTTAATGTACAATATATTTGTCCCACCTGATCTCCCCAAACACCCTTTTGCCCCCATAAGGAAGGCGCGTCCCGACAATGTGACCGTGTCCCCACAAGATGGGTAAAACACCCCCCCCCCCCCCCCTCACTCACTCACGCGCACACACACACACACACACACACACACACACACACACACACACACACACACACCCCTCTAGCAATATAGCTCTTACCCATTGACATGTAGCTTGCAGCTGACGTCTGTATTGGCTTAAAACAGATCAGCCTGTCTGCTAACGTGTTACCTGCTAATTGCCTCTTCTACCTCTCCCACCACCCCACCTCCCCCCGGCCCGCAGTGCATTGTGGGAAGTAGAAGGAGGGAGATATCGGCACCAGCTCTCCCAGGATGGATCTCAGATCCCAAACTCCCTCTAATTATATACTTCTTTGCCAGCCCTCCTTCTCCTCTCACTAGAAAGTGGGCAGTTAGAGAAAAGCGGAGGCTGTGAGAATATCGCGGCGCAATTTCTGTGTTAGTCCTCTCCTCAATGTTTTCTCCAACTTATAGGTTCGAGAAAAACATGTACAGAGCTCCTGCATGAAGAGACATCTAATTCAGAGGACACATATGCATTTCAAGTTATATAAGATTACAGACATTGCTGAAAAATATACATGTATAATTTACTGAGTTCTGAGTTCAGTCAGAGGCTGAGCTGCTCAGTAAATAGTTCAGTGCATCTATAGCTTTGCACTTACAACAGTTTGTACATTGGCTGAATATGGTGAAGCAGAAAATTGATCTGTCTGAACACAGTTACAGTTCACTTTAAGGTCATCAGTACAAAGTACACAACTTTTACAGCGATGAAAGCGCTGGCAGGCAGACGCTCTTGAATATTAAGCAATTATACGGGAACATCTCAATTTGTAACTTTCATATTTTGGTCTGGTAAGGGTGCTTGTAACAGCTGGAACTGATTAAAATATTGTAATGATTTTTTTGGCGAGCTGATGAGTTGGTTCTTGTTTCAGTTACATGTTCCTCAAAATATTTCATTAGAAATCTAAAAGATAATCTTGCAAAACTAAAATGGTACGAAAATATAAACCATTCGTAAGCAGCCGGGATAACAGAGCAAACATATTTAGTGGTTCTTGCACCACGAGTTCAGTCCATCTCCTGTTCCCCGCGTTGAGCTAAATGTGCCGTCTGCCTGCATCAATCCGTCCGGGCCATCCATCTATCGAATCCTCAGCATTACTAATGTATGCAGTTGGACATGCTATCCAAGCAGGAGTCAATCAGGAGGTCTTTACTGCCTGTGACATGCCAAGCCTGTTCAATAGAATCGACATGCTGGGCCTCACTGATACTGCTCTCAGCTAAAGACTATTGGCTGTGCACTGCGGGGAGAGAGGGAGGGGGGGACAGAGAGAGAGAGAGAGAGAGAGAGAGAGAGAGAGAGAGAGAGAGAGAGAGAGACTCTCTCACCGGGAGTGTGGTGCCATACAGATTCAAGGCGAGGCCAGGTGGAGAAGAGATATTAAGCGATCTTGTCATTTCATAAGCGACATCGCTGACTGGAGCCCTTAAAGGAAGTAACTCCCCAAAGATCCTGCAGCATTGATCCGCTTGGGTCGGTAGCTAGTCCGCAGACTGCGAGAGGTTAGACTGCATTTGACCTCTGTGTGTGTGTGTGTGTGTGTGTGTGTGTGTGTGTGTGTGTGTGCGTGTGTGTGTGTGTGAGAGAGAGACAGAGTGTAGAAAGAACGAGAGAGCAAGTGTAATGTAGCAGCATAACGATTTCCCTCACCCACAGCCACACATTTTCTCATTGATCTAAAATGTTTGTACAAACAAGTTTACATTTTGTCACCAATTTATTTAATTTTTTTTTTTCTGTGGTGTTTCATGTTGTGTTTTAAATTGTATGGAATAAAACAAAGATACAAAAATTACATGACTGGTGTCACTATCTGACTGACAAGCAATCTCAGCGAGGAGCAGGGAACTATTGAATTTACTAAATATTAAGAAATTTTGGAAAATATTTTTTTTAAAACACTTCTCAAAACTAGGATTGGTAATGTTGTGAAAGCAAACTACATTGTTAAAAATATTCACCTGAACAACCCAGCCCAGTGATGCCAGTTCTTTTCTAAAGAAAGTTGCTAAATCTAGCGAAAAGGTCGCCAAGATGTTATGAGAATTTCAACAAATATAACAAAATCATTTCTGAAGGAGTTTACCAACTCTAGTTCTAATTGTCTTCCGTTATCGTGTTGCTGCTGGCTAATGTCACCAACCATTACACTTTGGCAACCTTCTTCCTTGTTACATAATCCCGATGTCTGGAGCAGACATCTCCCATGGCTGCGACCACCAGGGGCCAGAATCTGAAACCAGGACTGGACCCAAAGAGCAGGTGTAGTTACACAAAATGTTGGCAGCTTCCCAGCTAGCAGAGAAGTAAACTCTTAGGCATCACTTTTCACTCTTAAACCCTGGGCGAGGGTGATAGTGGCTTGGGTGGCAACAGTGTTCAGCCTCCGATGAACATGAGGGAGCAACGCTTCCACTAAATTAAATGAGAGTCTGCGTGGTGATTAATAAGAAAGGCATGTGATGTAAAGAATTGCTTGAAGGAGTACGTGCATGTGTGTGGGTGTGAGAGAGAAAACAACAGAGATGAATATCTAGAAAGAGAAGAACTTCGTTGTTGTGTGTTTACATCTGGGCAATAATTGTGGCAGTTATTTAAGCTTTAATGAGTATAACTTTTGTGTATAGACAAATTAACAGAAGGACCACACCACCAAATAATTCCATGTTTGGGTTAATGTAATATGTACCAGTCGTACAGACTGCAAACCATAGTAGAGAAAAGGAAAATTAGGCAAATGTCACTGAAACTGATTTATTGCCGCAGATTGACCGTTGCAGCAAAGGAAATGCATTTATGATTTAACTTCTATTTTATTGAGACTTATGAGAGCGAGAGAGAGGAAGAGGAACAAAACGAGAAAGATTGGAGAAACTTTACATTCAACATTTCAGCACCAGCTAGATTACATTGCAAACTAAGTGACAGAATATCGGTACACTTCACGGGAGCTGTCCGTTCAGCACCACAAACCACAACACAAGCAGACAGACCAACAATGCGTTATGGTAAGAAAGTTAAATATGTGGTGTTTTATTTTATTCAAATTTGTTTTATTCAAGGATAAACCCCTTGAGATGCACCGTCTCGTTTTTAAGGGGGTCCTCAGACAAAGCTGAAAAGAGTTTATATAATATTCAGTTTGCAATCACACCAAACCCTTTTAGCTGGCAAAATCACAGCGAAGCAGCACAGCTAAAAACTGCATGTTTGCATTAATGTACAATACTGAAGGGCGGTTTTAACTATGAATGAAAAATGTGAGAGATGGGGATTTTTATACAAATGGTCATTGGAATTGATTCATCATGGCAGATGTATTTTTTTTAAATCTGGGAAAAGAAGGTGTAAAACTGGCATATAATTGTTTTACTGGGCAGAGAGAGAGAGGGGAAAATTAGAGACTATTGCCCTGCTCATCATCAACGCTTCAGTTATATAAATCAGCTATATTGCAAAAATAAGTCATCTGAGAGACAAAAACAAACACTATTGCAGTTAAAGCAAAGATATAGTGCAATCTATGGGAGCTGTCTGTTCAGCACCCCAAGCCTTCAAAGCTGGTTTGCCTTTTTACAGCAGAATTCTTGTCGAACCAAGGACCCCAAAATGTGGTCTGAAAAAATCTTAAAAATGTAGGAATCACAAAAACACATTCATTCATTTTTTTGTAATTCAAGGAAGCCTTTTCAATTCAACTACTGACATTTTTTAACTCACTTGAATGCTATTGAACAGTGCAGTAGAATGAGGCTTCCCAAACGGGGCAGTGATAACCGTAAGGAACAAATAGGGGGGCCACTGGATGCGGAAAAGTAAGATAATTTAGCATTCTGAATATGTGCATAAAATAAAGGCACGACAATTGCTTAAAGTACACAGAAAACAAAGTCTATGCTTTGCACAGGATCTTACTTTAAGCTTGCGTGATTGAAATGTCAAATAGTTTTTTAGACTGATATTCCAATGTCAGCCGCAGAAAGCATTATTTTGCTCAGTTTCCTCCCAAATATACACAATACACATTTTAACGTATCACTCATCAATATCAGGTAAACAATTTTAAACTACTTATGGCTGGCATTTATTCTGCAATAGCATGGGAATCCGCATTCCCATGCTGGATTCAAATGGCGTGCACCGGGGACTCACAGAGAATGACTGCGGCTCTTGAGATCATTTGTAGACCGCTTAGTAAGTCAAACCTATTGGCTCAGACCCTCCAACCACCACCATCTAGCATCATAATCCCTATCATCTCAGCCGTCAACCAACATCACCACTGAGCAATCGTGCTCCAGCAAGTTGCATCACCTTGCAAAAAGAGCAAAAAGGTCTTGGAAATTTCAGAACAGCACTTTTTCTTTGTTTGACTGTTATTCTTCCCCTCTTTTGTCAGCCGCAGCTCCTATTGTATGCTCCTGTTCTGCTTGAAGGCTAAAGCGCCGTCGGATGGCCATACATAATGGGCGTCTGCATTCATTGCCCCCCCCCCCCCAATAGATAACTCGCTCAGAATCGCTTTTCATGACTCAATGATCCCATTATCAAGCCGTTTTTATTCATCACTCCCTGTCGTCTTCAGATCAGAATCAAATATCTCGCTTGGGGAGCTTTGGGATCTTACCACATCCGCGATGTCACTGCGTGTGTGCGTGTGTGTGTGTTTGTGTGCACACAAGGTGAATTAAACAAACGGGAACAATATGATGACACTTTCAACACTTCTCCCTCTGTTAGCAATATCTGCTTCAGCTTATGAGTGTGAAAATACTGCCATATGGTGTTTTCTCCACCGAAGAGGCTCACTTCTAATGTCACCCATGCCGATATGGCTAGCTCAGTAGGACGTCTGACTGATGAGAGGGCGGCCGACTCTTTTTTTTTTTTTTATTGGTATTTTTGATTATGTATTACTTTACAACTCATCACAGAACGTTCCTTCACTTGGGTCAAGGTGAGCCCTTCAGGTACCCTTGAATGTACTTTTTTCGTTCATTAGCTGTTGTCAGGTCTTACATATGCTATTTTCACATCAATGAGTCATCATCACATTCATTTTAAGATCATAGATAAGAATTCTGCCATAAAGCAATACAATAGATCAAAAATGCCTCGGAGAGGCCAAAGAAAAAGACGACAGAGAAGGAAATTGCTTTATTGCACAGAACATGTAATCCTGTTGCCAAACAATAATATCAGTATTGGACGATTCTGCAAAACCCCTGGATTTTTCTGATGATTTTTCATCTTTTCTTTTGATTTTCTTTGTACATCCAATGCCAACATGTTTAAAACTCTTGCTTTCTACAATATCTAACTTGTAGATATTGTAAAAACTATATGGTTAGGGAAATATTGTGGTGATGGTATATAAGCCATGGCTAGTACACGTGTATGGTACCCACTTGGTTAAACTTATACCAGAATTATTTGGGCCAATTTTTCAGGTCTACGTATTTACACATCCAGCAGATAATGAGTAACATTATTATTCATCTGGAGTTTTGTGCCACCTGGTGAATTTCGGTCCAATGTTTAAACTCCTTTTTGGTCTTCTCCAACTCTTTTTTTTCACAGAAAACAACTGTTCCTGATGGCATTGACTTTGCAAGTGTTGCCAAAATCTCCCCCACTCTACCAGTTACCAAATCATCAGTGTGGTGGCGGGGGATGCAAGTGAAGGAGAGGTCAATGAGGGGATTAGTCATGGAACCCTGACAGGAGGGCCCATTATGAGGGCAGCTGTAGCCGACAAAGAAAGGGGGAAGACACGTCGGGGAAAAAGGCCTCTCCATTAACGAAATGGGTCACCCCATGAATGTTGAATGTGCTCTGTCGACAGTGAGGAAGAGAGAAATGCCTCCGATATGACTGGTTTCCGTGCCCGAGACCCCTTTCTGGCACAATGGAGGGAAATTGGCTCCCCTAACTTGGAGATAAAAAGGCTTTTATGAGAAATCAGATCAGAAAATGGCTCATTGTACCCTTTTGAGATTGTCATGATTTTAATGTGCCGTCATGGTAAACAGTTAGTAATTAATCATTTGGTTTCTATGGGGTATTAATGTATGGATCATGACAGGAATCAGAGATGCTGCCTGTATTATCTTTATGTGTGTGTGTATGTGGGGATTTTAGATTGAATTCCTGCTGAACTAGATTTGGATTTATGGAACAAATAAGGGATGGATATTGCCTGGAGGATATGCACACACGCATGCAAGCCCATTTACACACACACACACGCGCACGCACACACACACACACACACACACACACACACACACACACACACACACACACACACACACACACACACACACACACACACGCAAAAGCCTAAGTCGTAGAAAGGCTGTATATGATGCCACCCCATTCTATATGAACCAGTGAAGCGTGAGTTGTCTTGTCATGCGGGGCACATCAGCAGTGCATTCTTCTCGTCCGTGATATTCCAATCTGTTGTGTGTGCAGCTACTAATAATGTTGAACCCACCGGGAGAGAAATCAATGCACAGAATATAATATCTGTATTATCAGCAATGCAGCCTTCCATAAGAAAACAAGTGTATCAAGTTGAAGAGTAAACTTTGCCTTCTGAAGTGAAAAATGGATGTTGCTTCATCCCTGAGAACGGGAAAGGGATCTGTTGAGGCGGCGCGCCTCCTGTCCTCTGCTTCACTGATAAAATCTTCATGTCACTTGTAGCTTTGCTCCTCATATCTCTGGACTCGGTCGATTCCTCGAGCCTGTGATAAATAGTAAGGGATTGGCTTGTCCACCGTCTAGGGGGTTCAATGTCAGTGACATTGCTGCAAGTTGCTGGATTTTATTTGTACATAAAGCTCTCAGTGTACATGATTTTATCTCACAACTGAGCTGTTCTGTACCATTTACACTGTAGCAGGGATTTGTTTTTCATGCCGGTCGTCACTGGGAAATGCCAACATCAGTTGTTTTTGGTACGTGGTTTTTGAATTTTGATACATCCTTTTTTTGTGGATCCTTTGAACGCTGTGATTTTAATGGCCCATTTGGTTTATTACGATATACGCTATTTCACGCTATTCCGCTGTGCACAGAAGCATATAGCAATGCTCTCAGAAAGGCAATGGAGAGAAACACACCAGCAAACATAGATGTAAAAAATGCATGATTTAAAATATTTAAAAAAGTTGGCATTGCAAATCTTTTGAGTGAAAGGTTTATTAAACCTTTTGGTTGAACATAAATATATTTATATTTGTTTCCAAAAAAAGGCTTCTGGTTATCTTTAATTTAGATTAAAAAAAAAAAAAAACATTACCAGCTGTATTTGTAAAAAAAATGTCAATCTGTTAGTTTCGAGCTTTGAGATTATTAGAAAGAAATTACATTTGTGTTTAGAAATCTTTTACTTGTATACTTTTTTTTACTGCAGTGAGAGTTTTTATTTTTATTTTACAGCTCTACCTATTTCAAAAGCAACGTCTTCCACGCTCACCTGCGTCCCTTTCCTCACACAAAAGACTGTACGCCTACAGTGGTTTCTACAGGCAGCCTCCTTTATCACAGCATGCACCAACTTTATTCAAACAGGAAACAGCTGAAAGCCAGCAAGCACTCCGCTGTTTGTGTTAGGGAATATATAAAAAAAAAGAAATATTATGGACCTCATGAAAGTACAATACAATAGGTTTAAGCTGGATTGTCTTTGGAAAAGGGTCAATTCAGCAAATAGAGGCTAAGCAGTCAAAATCCAGCCTTCTTTCATCCTGCCATTTGTATGTGAGAGTGGTAGTCAGCATGGGGAAAGACTGAGGAGGTTTTTTTAAAAGCAGTGAGAAAGCTCTGTGCTTGGAAAAAGGTAGCTTATAGATGGAAATATTCTGGGACTCAAAAGTCAACTTTAGCACTCACACTCATATTCACCTTCTGAAGACACAGGATAAATAAAATGTGCTACACAGGCAGATGGCCTTGAACAATAAGAATTAAGTTTTTGTTCGCTGTAACAAAACACGTTCGAAATACAACCAAGTGATATGTTTTCTCCCAACTGCAGCAACACCCAGAACACTTGTTTCCCTTCACAGAGAACCGTTTCTGACCAACACGGCTTCGGATACTTGTTTGTTCTTTTGTTCCACGTTTTCATCCACAGTGCATAGGGTCTGAATGTTTACCATATGACAGTTTTTAAAAGGGAGATGTATATATATATATATATATATTTGGAGCTCTTTATATATTTAATGCATTTAAACCCCATGTGGGTATTTGACTAACTTAATTCTACAGAAATAAACTAAATTTGACAAAAGTGTCTGACTTAATAGCTCCTCTGTGCGACATGGTACTCTCCCGGAGAAGAAAATGAAATGCCATTTAACTTGCATTATCTGTGCTGTTTACGCCTTGGGTTAGGCTAGAGTCCCTTCTAACGCTCTATTTTTATTACGCACCTTGCGACAAAAAGTGCACTAGATAATGGCATACAACTTTGAAAATTACATCTTAATAAGGAATTTAATTACAAAGTAAACCAATCGAATTTGTCTGAAATGTGACACAATATTCTGCATTCTCACCCTAACCGCTCTGGCAGGTACATGCCAAACGTCTTTCATGAAATGATGTGTTGCTCTTTAGATATTAAATCACTTTAATTCAACACGACCAGCTGATGTAACTAAGGCTTTGATGTAACCCTGTGGGGCTTTACAGCTGAGCAGCAACAGCACCAAGTTCAAACCTGGTCAGTGGCTCAAAAGCAAAGCTACCACGGCCTGATTAAAAACACTCTTGGAAGGAAATAGAAGTGGAACAAGTCATTTGTAATAATGGCTAACAGCTTCTATACAGTAAGTCTCTGTCAGCCTTATCACAGTTTATATTACAGTATTCTACTATAAAGGTAATGTAGATTTAGCTTTTTAATAGGGGGGCTGTGCAAAAATATCGATCTAGCTGACAATCACAATTGACGATAGTGTATTGATATGTCCGCAACTGGTATCTTTTTGAAGTAGTTTTCTATCCAGGCGGTACACAGAAAGTTGTATTTTCAACTCTATTTTTACATTTTGAGTAAAAAAAAACAAAAAAGAAAAGACTATTGCAATATGTATTGTATCGTGACACATGTATCTTGAGGCGCTTGCCAATACACAGCCCTACTGTTTAAATGACCAATCCTGCCAGAGGATGGCTGTGCAATGACTTCATATTACTCCTATTTCTATGACGGTTGATGGTAATTGGCACAAAAAAACAAATTACAGCTGCGGCTGAAGGGAACGTCATTAGTTCTCCATGGATATCTGTACCAACTTTTATGATAATCAATTCAAAAGTGACCAAAGTGATGGACCGACAGGCTGACATTGCCATCCACAGAGCCAGGCTTCTGGCATGGATAAACATATGGCCTCTCTCCTTAATGAGAGTGAATTAATGATCTGCACCAAAGTTTGATTGACAGGAAAAACATCATCAGGCAGATTATTTTTGTCCCACCATCCAGAAATACATTTTTGTACATTGCCATAAAGGACACAGACGTGGCGACGGTGGCCCGATCTCGCCAGCAGCCATATGCAGATGACTGTGCACAGGCAGCTGTGGCCTCCGGTTATGACGCACTACGCTCTACTGCTGCCAACGCCATGCACCTCATATTCTGCCTCCGCCTATCGCATTTTTCAAATCCGCCCCTCTACTCATACGCTTTCTTTTTTACCTTCACGGTTCACATGTGTACCGCTCGGGGAGGTTTTTGCAGCTGGGAATATCCAATTAATTGCACAGGGGGGACCAGCTTCTATGTTAATACCGCCTCACACAGAATCACACCCACCACAGCTGCCTCTAGATGGGGACATGTTCGAGTAAATGATTGTGAGTGGTAATGCTCGACGCAAGTAGATCCCTGGAAACAAATTTCTACATTATTGTTCTCATTGGAAGCATTTCAAAAAGCGAGAAGTCAAGGCAGGAGATGTATGAGGACAAGAAGGGGACTGCAGGTGTTAGAGGCTGGTCCAAACTCTACAAGGACAAATGGAACTAATAAATCATATTAGGGGGTTTTGTTTTTTTGCAGAGATTTTTCTCTTCACCAGCTTGCCCATGCTTATCTGCAGCTGGAGGTTGGTCCCAAAAACTGGCACTGGTGTGACTCTTAAAAAGTCGTATCAAGCAGGCACTTCCAGAATAAAGGAACAGGGTGGGTAAAATGTTTCTGACCCAACTGGAAAAAAATATATATTTTGAGCTCCTCAGCCTGGCAGGGCCAGCTCTAGAGGCCAGCTACAGAGGAGAACCGAAGGAGGAGGATCAAAAAGGTAGAGAGGTGGAGAAATGGCCTGGACAGAAGTCAGGAGTGACAGGTGACGTGGGTGTTGATGGAAGAAGTCAGAAAGAGACAAAGGAAACGGAGGCAGTCGGGACAGTTTGATAGCGTCTGGGGCAGACATGGACTGATTGAGGCACAGATGCAAGGAGATGGAGTGAAGTAAAATAAAGGTTCGTGACCCCTCAGTGACACCAACCAAGGTGTCAAATACCTATTCAGGACAATAGTTTTGAGTAATTCCAGTCAAAGCTGAATACAATCTTCGAATGAAGACACAGAGTCTTGACAGGTAACCGTGAACCTTCACTTAGAGCAGTGAGTGTATTTCACTTGCAAACAAGAGGTCACCAGTTAATAAACCGTCCTACGCTTCCTCTCCCAGTAGACTTATAGTGTAGGAAGGCAGCTCACGGCTTCAAACAGAACCCACTCTAAACACATCAGCAGAAATAGATGCAAAATGAAGTGAGAAGGTAGATGAACAGGGAGCAGGGAGGGGAGAAGGCAAACGCGGGTCAAGGGGTGGAGTCAGGCCACGGAACAATTTCATTTTTACTGTGTGTGTGTGTGTGTTATATAAATCACACAAAGAATGAGTCTCACTACAATAATATAGTATGAAGCGATTGTTAAAATACACACAACAAGAAACGTTATGTTACAGTACTGTACGAGCTAAAAAGCAGTGACAATGTACATTTAAGAAAATATATAATTTGTAGATACTAGTTTCCCATGTAAAGGTATTATATTTTCGGAGGGAAATATTTTACTTTATACTTCCCTAAATGTATCTGACAGCTATGGCTTCTAGTTACTTTACTCACGACCCCCTTTCTTTATGTTGTGACACTCTAGACAGCGTCAGGAACTATTGGACAACACTTCTGTATCAATCAGCGTCAGCAATAACATTACTTTTATTACAAATATTCGTCCAATTCCCTTTTTTTAAGCACAGTGGTCTGGGTCGTCATGGTCCAATTATGCCGATGTCATCTTTGTATGAGCCGGAACAGTGAATGTTAAAAATTGATGGTGTGAACGGCGATGTGACAGATTGATAAATGGGGGCTGAATGAATTGGGTGTATGATTACAACCGCTCTACATCTCTGGCCTGTGAGTGGCAACTATGAGTCATCCCTGGATGCTCCACTTCCATTCCCGTCTTTACAAAGAAAATATGGCAAACACATAGATTTCACAAATTGACTTACAGCCTCTTTGATGCTCAAATACCTCCATTAAGTCATTTTTGCTGGACTAACAAAAGGCTGTGGGTGATTTAATAACCCCCATTAAACTAACATGTGGCGTGGATGCTAACAGATGGTCCAAGTTGTCTGGACCTTTCGGCTCGGCCCGTCCCACAAACGTGACGTCCTCCCACACAATGACTAATGCAGAATGCTGATTTTTTTTTTTTTTTTTTCTTTTTATAAAGCTGAAATGCAGAGCACAGCGGAAGGTAAATAGATGCTTATGGTGGCACACACAGAGAGAGAGAGAGAGACTAAGGAGGGTAGACAAGTGGAATGACTTATTTAAGGGGGAAGTGGGCAGGGAGAAACATGAAATTAGCACAAATAGATTATCTGTCGACGACAGGCAGGCCTAAGAGCAAGCCAAGCACTGTGGAAGGAGAGGAAAAAAAGCAGATTGACTTCTTGTTTGTTCCTCCCTGAGGGGAGATCCGATAGAGCCATCACTCACCAAATTGCTGATCTGTAGTTGAAACAGCTGCATCCAAAGCACACATGCACTGAACTACACGCCAATTAGAATGCACAACAGTATGACCCGAGCACTGTGGGAGAGAGCAACTGTCTAATCTTTTACATCTGTGTTATTTGTGTACACCTCTGATGAAAGCTCAACTTTATTGTACCTTCGGATATTGCTGCGCACAACTACAACCCACTAATGTGACAGAGTAGTAGGGATGCTTAAAGGAATACTTTGACATTTTGCTTTCTGGACACTGGTGGGATTAGAGGAGCAATAGCATTCTCATGTCTGTACGCTATGAATGAAGCTCCAGCCAGCAGATGATTAGCTTAGAAAAAAAAGCATTCTGCTTAACACTTAACACGCTATGTCACAGATGTGCGATTCTACACACAGAACACAGAGTGCTGCAGGAATGAGTCGGCATTTTTGCACTTCCAGTTCCTCTCTTCTCGAAGTCATTGTTTTTTTTTGCTGAGACGCCTGAAATAGGGTCTGTGGGTAGCACAAGCTTAAGAGATGTAAACAATTTATTCTACGATATAGAATATATCAGTAAAAACCCCTCTTGAATTTTGGAGCTTTTACATATCTTAAAAAAAGAGAATGTGGTTGCTCACAAGTGGCTAAATGAGACTACAAAACGTAATCACGCCGACTAGACGCCTTCACAGCCTCGTTGTGTTTACAGCCCAATGTTAGCGTTTTACTTCTGCCGAAGGCATTCACGCGTCTATGAATGGATGGGATACCATTTTTAGAACATATTTCAATAGGTTTGCCAGATATCATTTGATACATTTTGAGAAATTATCTCAAGTCAAACATTGTTTTAAAAATCCAAACATTTCCCTTGCTGTAACATCCAGTTGGTTTCACATATTAAAAAAAGCATTTAGAATCAGAAATGTTCACGTTTTGCTAATTAAAAGTCAAAAAGTATCAAAATTAATTTTGTGCATTCTTCTTCTGGCCGGTCATAGTCAGAGTGCACATCAGCTTAGTACAAATCTGCTATTTCCCACCATTGGCATGTGCCAAGTGATCCAGAGTTGGGGTAAAGTGTGTGGTGGACCGTTGCCAATGATTTAATAAAACCCAAAAAAAATATGAAGGAAGAAGAAGAGAAAAAAGTGTTCGTACTCCCCTGTGAATTCCCTTTTGAAATGCTTTAGTCTGCTCCCAACCCGCAGCAAGAAACGAAATATAAAGTCCACTCCTCCCTTTGTTTAACGTCCAAATGATCTCTCCAAGAGTTTTAAATTGCAAAAGTTATACTGCATGTGAGCTCAACCACAGCCGAGCCGGGGAGAACTAAAACCAAACTGGGAGTTGTCCGCGGCAATATCCTAAGATGTTGGGGTACATGGTCAGTGTGGGGATTCACAGTGACTGAACAGGATTCTCTTTCCATGAGGCTGAATCCACACCGGAAAAAAGGGTTGGTGCATCTAATGACCAATTCGCCCTTTCAAGTGAATCTCCTGACCACCCTGCAGCCAAAGTGACTGTGAACCCTCGAGGTCTTTTCTGACCTTGCCTGTAACGCCCCGTGCCACATATATGCTTTGGAAATAGAATCACAACTCCCACAGGCTCAAGGACAAATTGGTGAAACAAACTTTACTTCCCCCATCTTCTTTTTGTTGCTGTACGCAAACAGGGAAGACATTTAGTTCCAGATACGGGGCTTATATTATTTTTTCATTCACCGACAGCGAGGAACAGGTTTGGAACTGTTGTATTTGGCCTATAAAAAGGTTTTGTTATCGTAGGTTTTTGGCAACTACAAAACATGATAGTGGCATGATGTGAAAGTAGTGCCACCTACAGCTCTTGCTTTTAGGTGTACTCTTTGGTTTGTGGTGGGTAGTGTTTTCCACGGGTATGTAGTTGGCGTTTATCCCTCGGGTGCTTTTACAGGAATAGAATGGGGCTGGGTCTTCGTATATAATTTAAGGCAGGGACCAAGAGCCCCTTCAGAGACAAGTCGACTCTGCACAGGAGAAACAGAGCGAGACAGGGAGCGGGGGGACGGAGGCCGAACGAGAGCAGCCGAGAGCCAGAGAGATCCTTTAGTAGCCTGAATCCTCTCCAGCTTTAATTACACTGTATTGATCACAGGCGGCAGGGAGGAGGAGGAGGGGGAGGAGGGGGAGGAGGAGAAGGGGGAGGAGTAGGGCAGTTGACCAAATTGGAGGCTGTAGTTACTGTAAAGCACGTAGAAAGAGAGAGGCCCGGCAATTATGCCAAAGTCATACAGTAGATAATTAGAAAATCCTCCCAACACTTACTCTCTCCACACACCCACTTCTCCCTGCTGAGACAATAACACAGAGAGGGTGTCAAATTCATTTAAGTCACCGGGCAGTACGCATTGTTCACATCCATCCCACAGCTCCGTGCTCGGCTTGATTTGAAATTCTTTACAATCGATTTATTTTTCCTTCCCCTCCCCAGTGCCTTAAGTGCGGGTCCTCTCCCGTGATCAACCATAATAGGATGGCCACGCATGACACCTCTGGCTTCCCTGTAGCACCTTCAGCTCCATGGAACGGATGCGAAGTCTACTCCTGCAAAGTTGTGCTCCTTCCTTTCCCTTTTCTATCATTTCTAGGTTGACCTACTTTGGCGAAGAGCTTAAGTTCCTTTCTTTGTCTTTCTCGCACTGCTGTGGCAAGGGCAGCAAATCTGCCGGCTCTCCTACTGTATTTCCCCCCACGCCCCCTTCTCACTCCCGAACCGAGGGGTAGGAGGGGGGGGGGGCAGCCGAGTCCAGCACAGTGAAATATGCCAGATTCAACCTCGCTGCCCCTGCAAAAGCGCTCCCGCCGAGTCTCGCACAACTGTATTCTGGGGGTTAAGGAGCTTATGTCTCGTATACGACGCATGGAGAAAGGGGCTGAGCAGGGATTCACCATGGGGGTGAGGGGGTTGGGGGAAGGAAGAGCGAAGCCTCTCTGTGTAGAGTGTATTTCATTACGGCTGAACTGTGTGTTACCTTTGGTAAACAGTGGGGAACATTTCTCAGGCGAGCGTCACTCCAAAAGCAGCGGGCTGGTAAACGACAGCGGGCCGCGACTGGTGGCGCGCAGCCATTGCTCAAAATCCGCAGCCCCACAGGGATGTAGGAGTTTGGTCATGATTAGTCAGATAGAATAAATAATCGCCGCCTGTGACAGCCCCTCTCGTTTACGAGTGTTGAATGGACGCCCCCGTCCAACTCTTTTGTGTTGGTAAATTCCCTCCAGTTATTTTTCTGCTGAATGACCTTCTCAATCATGAGAAAAGTCAAGAATTCAATTTCTGAGCGACGCATTCATTATCATCGTCGTTGTGCTCAAGGGTACACCTGCCCATTTAAAGAGCATTAGAGACATGTGTACACTGCAGTATGGATGTACTCCATTTTAAAAGGCATATTGAGGAAATCAACAAATTAGATTAATTTGATAGCTTGAAGACATTTGACGATATTCATGTAAATAATGTCACAGCAAGCAAACATATTATTACAGTATGACTATAACCAGTGGCGCGTGAGTGACAACAATTGAGGTTCTTTAATTGTTGCCTGATGCTAATCCTTGCACTCAGCTGAGAAAACTTTTTGTTTTTTTTTGTTTTTTTTCAAAACCACAGTGGTTATTTAGAGCAAACGATGCTGGGACTGAGCATGTCGTCTGCCCAACTTTGAATTGTTGTGACGTTCCGCTACTCTGCTCCTCTCCACTGCGAGCCTCTCATGCATGAAAAACAAAACAAGAGTAATTAAATCTCCATTCCTTCAACCCTGCAGCCATATTCGCATCTGTTAAATTGAAAAACCACACAGTGTAAAACAGACCCACTTAAGTCTATGCCCCAGTGACTCTTGTAGTAGCGTCATGAATCGGGGGAAGCTTTTTGTCCACCTTTCCTCTCACAGTATAATGCCGTTTTGCTTTCGTGTTATATGACCCTCTGTGGCTTCTGTAAATCAAACGCTAATTACAACGTGCAGTGACCTGACGGCTGAAACGCTGCCTCCGATGTCTTCCACGGGCTAATAGACAGCTGAGTGAATTCGGCGTCCAAAATAGAGTGTTTCAGCAAGCCGTAAGGAGCTTGGTAAATTAAGACACGCTGACAACGGGTGAACTCCGCACATCGTTATGGATCCGCTGCCTAATTGGAAAGAATGGCAACAGTAAACGCATTTTTCTTCACTATTGGGTAGCTGTGCTGTTACTGCAATAAAACGACAGATAACCAGTGAGGAAGACCTCGCTGGATTAATCCGGCACGGCACCCCAGAGCTAAAATGTTATGTCGAACCCCTATTGGTCCCACTTTAGTCGAATAAAAAAAATTCCAAACTTGTAAAGGAGTTTTCACCAATTTCCAAAACCAAATGACATGTACACCTGGGACTTTTGGGGTCCCTAGGTGTCTGGGGTTGCCTGCTTTTCCCGCCTTCACGGCATGATTAAAAAACAATTCAGATCTTACCTGCCCTGGACTTTGATGTCAGAAATGGCATAGAAGTATCTGGAGAGGTTGTTCTCGTCCACCATCGTAGCTCCTGTAGCGGGTCGGAGCAGACGGATCCTCAGGTCTGTGATGGTAAAGAAGTCCCGCAGGTTCTTGGTCGTGTCCAGTTGGCCATAGAGCGAAGCCATGTTGTGGAGCCGGGGCCCAGCGAACAGCGCAAAGCGGTCCTTGATCTCAAAGCGCACCGTTTTATCGTACTTCCACACATAACCTCGTGAGTAGTCCTCGGTGCAGATGATGTCCAGCAGGGTGTGCTGAGTCAGGTCCTGCACAGTCTTGGGCTCCATGGTGAAGGCGTCCAGGCAGTCCGTGGCGTAGAACTGGTAGGGCTGCCAGGATCGTCCATAATCCAGCGACTTCTCGAGCACCATCTGCTCGGGCCGGCCTGACTCAAAGGTGAGGACGATGTCGTCGGTCAGCTCGATGGTCTTGTTCCAGGAAAGCGTGATGTTGACCAGGAGGGCCTTCGGGTACTTCTTCCAAGACGTGGACTGCCAGAAGGTCGTGGGGTTGCGGCCCTCGATGTCAAACATGAGCTCTGGAGGGTGGGCGAGTTCCTCTGTGTTGGCGTCGCATTCATTGTTACACATGTAGGGGTTCTCCTGCACAGAGAGAGAAAGAGAGCGGCGGGAAACGCAACAGAGAGGGAGGAAGACACAGTATTGAAAGGTTAGTCGTGGCGAGAAACAACAAATGAGGTTGGTTGTGAAAAGAACTCAAGGTAAGAATGGCGTTGTGTCTCTCATATTACCACCATGTCAATAAGGTCGTTTGTGAAGTCTGAAGCTGAATCACACGGAGGGCATCGTGTGCGTACGCATGCTCTGCTGGAGCGTAGGGTGCAGTCATTTATTAATGTTTGAAGCCACGTAGCTTGCACATCCATCTTTAAAGAGTACGCAGCACCTCTGTTAACTCCCGTCGTGACAGCGCGTTTGCCTCCTCTCTGTTGCATTGTTACATCGTGTCACTACAAATGTCGCATCACTCCCAGTACCGAAAATAAGATTCCACGCTACTCTCTGGAACCACGGGAGTGGCCCAGAGGAGCACAAATTCATTTTGTGTGATTTGATCAAATGAATAGCATTGGGAGGGGGGGGGGGGGGGGAAACAGTGTCTCTTTACAGTCAGACTTTTTGCAAAGTGAGCTCATTGAATCTTCTCGTGTCTGCAAGGATCCAAGTTGTTCTTGTACCTTTCCTCCCCTGCTCCCCCCAAACTTGACTCATTAACACCGAGCCCATTCACTCTTCACAGGTTGCACACCTAACTTCACCTCAACCTTTCGGACCGTTTAATCATTTCAGCACTAACTTCATTCGTAGAGGGCAAAATAGACGTCTATTTGAATCCCTCGTGTCCAAATTTGACTTGTGGTTTTCAGAGTTTTCTTCGCGAGCTTTAAATTCATCACGTTTCGTGCTTGAACGAGGTCTTTCCAAAAACATTTGTCCGATTTACCACAAATCATTACCAGCCGATGTTCTCTCCTTGCTCCCTCGGGGCTCCATCTAGCTGTCAGGGGGAGGAGGCACTCCTCCAAGAGGACCTTTCAAGTGCTACAAGCTCCAATTTATCAGGACAAGATAATCCACTACTTGATTAGGTGGGAGATGTCACCCTGTGCGTGTGCCTGTGTGTGTGCCTGTGTGTGTGTGTGTGTGTGTGTGTGTGTGTGTGTGTGTGTGTGTGTGTGTGTGTGTGTGGAAGTGAGTGTGGCAACGCGGCGAGGAAACCGGGAGAGGAGCAGGATGTAAGATCGAGAGAGAAACAGCTCCATTCGGCTAATAAGCTGTGCGAGGTTTTCCTCGTCATCCGAGGCAAGGTGACAATGAAACAGGGCTCTGTCAGGCCTTGTGACTGTTGGAGGGCCCCATTAATATCCTGTCTGGACCGTCCCCCTGCGGGCTTCTCCCAGCACTGGACAGCGGTGGCTGGGAGGAGACTGAAGAGGACGACTGGCCGACTGGCAGTGGAAAATTCCACCCAGGTTTTAGTGTACCATCTCATGGTGTGAGGTTAGGTGTGCCATTAACTGCAGCATCTGGTGCAAAGACAGATGTGTTATAACTCATATGCGACAGTTATGCCTGCTGAGGGGGAGTGCATAGTGTCTAAAAAACTCACTTGGCATGCAGGAGGGCTGCCCGTGTTGCTGTGGCTTGTCGTAAATGTGCATTCATCGAGGGAGACCTAAAACTGTTACTCAATGGCGGTGGAGTGCTCTGCTCGGAGCGCAGGTGTAGACTGGAGGAGGGGGCATGTTCTTTTAATTGCCCCCATGAATTGTTGTTAATTATTCTGTGTTTCTACTGCGCCACACTGACTGAACAACAGACGTACTCTTATTCACACGCATTTTTGCGATTCACACTTCCCCTTTCTAAAGGGTGTCCTTGTATTCCTAAATCCTATTAAATGCTGTTAGAGACATTTCTATGTTAATTAAATCTTTGCCTTGAAATCAAGTTTTCTGTTGCATAATGTTTCCATTTATATATTAAGCAGTTATCTCCCGACACTCATACGGGCAGACTTTTCGACTGCAAGTTTGCTTCGTTCTCACTTTGAAACAGTGGAGTGTTCAGACCCTTTACTTCGGTAAACGTTGGACTACTTCAATATAGAAATACTCCACTACAAGTAAAAGAGTAGCTCATCATCCCCTGATAATCTTGAGTTTGTTGACCTCCAGTGGTTTAACTTTTCACCTGGCAGCAGTAATTTAGACGTGGACCCCGGGACCTTGTGACATCACTGTTGGGTGTGGTTACGGGTTCAACTGAGCCAATCACACCTCTTCAACCAGAGAGGAGGGCGAAACACTGCTTTTCAGCCTTGTGTTGTCAAGTACAGACGTTTTCGTCAGCAAATATTACTTGAAGTACCAAAAGTAAAAACACGTAAGTGGTATATTGTTGTATAGAAATACTGGATTATTATTCCTGAGGCATTAATGCAAAAGCAACATTTTAATGTTGTGGCAAGTTCAGGTGGAGCTCATCTTAACTACTTCATATACTGATGGGTAAATTCAATCTTAAACATGTTTAATTCAAAAGTGTAGCTATCGGGTAAATGTAGTTGAATTATAAAGTAGCAGAACATGTGAATACTCAAGTAAAGGACAAGAATCGAAAGATACAAATGTACCTGGTTTCTTTCCAGCACAGCTCATAGATGGGAGATGCATTGACGCCATCATCAACCGATAATACGCCAAACGTTCTGCCATAAAAAGTCCAGCTGCAGCCTCTACCTTTGGCTTGAAGAGTAAAAGTAAGCCGAGGGTGTCCTGATGTGAGCAGCTGTGTTATGGCTGAGGTCAAGCTTTTTGTCCCTTTACGTCTAAATCGAGCCGATCCAGTGATCGGCTGTTACTGTAAAACACACACACTCACACACACACACACACACACACACACACACACACACACACACACACACACACACACACACACACGCGCACACACACACACGCTGCCATCCTCGCAGCACATCTCTGTAATCGGACAAAGACGTATCCCTATCGATCCCTGCGGCCGAGCAGCTGGAAATCTGCTGCGTGTAGCACCCGGCAACCTGGGCCAGTCGCCCAGCGCTCCCCCGAACACACAGGTTAAAAACCCTTCATTACCGTCTCCTCCGCTTCTCGCCTAACGACAAAATACTGCCTTTATGAAGATCAATAACCCTCGCCGGTCCGAAGAGAAACGAGATGAAATGCTGAGTGCGGCCTCGTGAAAATCAATGGCAGATCTTCTGTGTTTTTACTGGAGGGCACCGCGGAGGGCTCTGTTAGCCGATTAATGGCTTGGCACACATTAAAATAATTGACAGCGACCGGCATGGCAACGCAGCGTTTCTGTAATTACTAAAGATGTTTCTATTAATCCCAGTGTGATGATAAGTGGCCAGGTCGGGTGGGAGGGGGGACAGCCATCGCAGATTACCGAGCCGGCGCTGAGGTTGCTGGTGCGGATAGGTCACGCTAAATTGGTGCTAATAGAGATGGCGTCGATCCACCCAAAACACAGCGGCTTAATCCGATTATTAGAATTGTGATGCCGTGAGATGGAGGGAGAGGGCAAGTGTGTGTGTGTGTGTGTGTGTGTGTGTGTGTGTGTGTGCGTGCAGGTGGGTGATCATGTCTACCAACGTGGTTGTGAGTGGATTTTACAATTCATCAAGCTGCGCTAAATTCCTTTGATGTTGTCCCCATTATTGTCAAAACTGATAATTTTTTATCAGCAGCATAAATGCAGCAACATGGAGGATAATGAATGATACTGACTGCTTTCAGCTGCACTCTGCAGACCAGCACTATTTGTCGCGTTTGGGCCGCAGGGAGATGGTTTTGCCAACCGAGGCTTTGAGACATGTCGCAGATAGGACAATTTGCCTTCATATCACTTGTGTGAAGCAATTCAACCCTCAAACATTTGTAAATTAAGTCTGGATGGATATTACAGTTTTTCATTAGGCCTCTGTAACTGCTACAGTTTAATGAACAATGGTTAATCATCTGAGCAATTCTACATTTAAAGATAAAAAATAAAAAAGATGCTCCTCTGCTGTACCATCGTCCTTTACAATGATATAAGAGAAGGCACCTGAACTGTATCCACTGAGATATTCTTCTTACTTTTATGCAAATTCTCACATTTCTATGATTTATTACTCAACTTGAATATGTGAATCACTATTGTACATTCCTGGCAAACACACCGTGCTGTATTGATTCCCCCACACCCCCACACCCATTCTCATATCGATGACAAGAGGCGTTTCTTCTTATACGAGTCATCCTTTACCTAAACTAAAAAAAAAAATTTGTACCTTTATGTAAAAAGCTGTTCGGACAAAGGTTAACAAAAGTTACTGCGATTCTCACCGTGTCTAGTTTTAAATTAAGATATGACCACGGTGGCTGGCACACCGTCACCGCTGATGGAGGACGGGACTTGGGGGGATATAAATTTGCTATCTCCAGACAAGCCATCGCGATAGATGGTCTCCCACCAATCAAACAACCCGCTTGTGTGACAGATGTCTTGGACTTGTAACCCAGATAGCAAATTGAATCCACCCTCCGTCTTTTCCTCTTTCTGCCTCTCCCTCCGTTCTTGCACAAATACATTTCCAATCCAATCTTGTTTTTGACTCAAAGAAAGATATGACAGAGGGATTGGCATTGTGAAGTGCAGGCTGTAGGGAGTATTTTATTTTTTATTTTTTTTGTAGACAGCACCAGACCAAGCACTGGTTGGGTGAAGTGATGAAGGTAGTAGGTGTGTCAGTGTCGGGTGATGCCCCTGGAAGGGACATGTTTTATCTTTTTTTACCAAAGCGAGGCAGATGCAGCATGATGAACTACTGAATGTTTGCTTTGACATTTAAATCCACCTGAATGTAAATCCTGCCTGGACATTGGACTTCGAGTCCGAGGACAACCCACCTGAAATAGTGCATCATAGCCTTTTAATTTTGAAGAAAGCTTCCTCTTTTTTTCCCCCAAAAAATAGCCATTACTCAGGCAATATTTTGTTTAAATATTGTATTTATCGGCTGTTTCTCGTAACTCGTCGGTGGAAAATTATGGAGAAGGGCCTTTAGAGCATTCTGATTAAAAGAGCACTGGCATTTAAGCATTTTAAAATCAGTACCGCTCTTACTATAAAATCTGTGAATGTAAAACAGGAGTCAAAACAGACTGAAAATGAATCAAAACTATTTTGAGCGGGGTTACCAAAATGCATGGGACTGCCACGGAAATCTCACCGTGCGAGTTAACGAGTTTCTGTGTGAGGATATTGCACAATATGTCTTCTCCCATATTGTACGCAATTTATGATACCGACGTTGATATTGTCATTTGTTGTCAATCATGTTCAAGCACTGGCTATTGTTACGAGAATGTGTTGGAGGGATTCTTCTTCACCGAGACACACCTTCTGGCACTGAACAAAACGTAGAAAGAATGGCACGAACAACGTTCCTTCTCCTTTATGGTATTTAAAGTAATGAGTTATTATGGTTTGTTTATTCAGATGCTTTTTGGACCCACACAATGCTGGCAAACAAACATCCGGCCAACACACCCATGCAATCCTGTCTTTGCTGTTATTGTAGCACAGGAGAGAGACGCGGACAGATGGAGAGTGATTGGAGGAGTTTATCTATAAACACATATCAATACCAGAGCCCAGGAGCTCCTAATGAGAGCAACAGATTGCTTCCCCACCACATGCTGCAGCCTTTGCAGGTTTGGGAAGAAACACTCTCCACGCGACAGTTTATTAGATATGAATTCAAATCAATTCCAAATCACACTCCCACTCGTATTCTTAGTCTTTAAAGCCTCAACAGTCTACTTGGAGAGTGTTTTTATTTGCCAGAGGTTAAAAAGATGCTAAGATTAAAAGATCATGTGGTGCAGTTGGATGATCCATAAATCATTACAACATTCATTTAAGGGAGAGTCTCGCAAATGGATAACGCTTGGTGGCATAAAATAGGGCGAGAGTGCCGGCACAAAGAGTCTTCCTTCCCGTTTATCCATTATTTTTAGCTTTCAGTTCCTTCCAGAATGTGATGGACTCATCATGTTTCTGTTGGGCTCATTCCTAAAAGAAACCTCCAATAACAATACTGGTATAAGATAATGTATTGTATCCAAATATTGCACGATACCAAAATAATATTGGTCCCTCCTCCCTCCATCTTCTATTCTGTCCAAGGTCATGCATTGGACAAGATGCACGCTCCACCCTGGACAGGTCAGCGGTCTCTTGTAGGTCTACCCTAAATTTACCATCATATCAAAATATGAATCCACCAATATCAATTCATAGGCGAGTACAAACTGCTTAAAAGTTCAACATCAGTGTTACAGAAATGAACAACGCAGGCGAAAGCAAAAAGTACTGTAATTTCTATATTTTTGTTACATATACTCCTATTACAACTGTGTACCGTGTGTGTGTGTGTGTGTGTGTGTTTGTGTGTGTGTGTGCGTGTGTGTGTGTGTGTGTGTGTGTGTGTGTGTGTGCGCATGTCATTGCATCAAGAGTATAGATTTTCTCCCAGCTATTCCCCAGACATGCATAATCTCTTTCCTTACATCTATCCATTTCTCTTCCATTTCTATACCTCTCTTTCCTCAGCAAGGTATGTATATGTGTGTGTGTGTGTGTGTGTGTGTGTGTGTGTGTGTGTGTGTGTGTGTGTGTGTGTGTGTGTGTGATGGGGGCTGAGGGTTAAAGCTATCCCTGCTGCATTAATGAGACCTTGTGTTCCACAATAGATTTCTTCACCCCGACCCAGGGGCTTGATTGAAGCAGTGCTCTCTCAATTTCAAAACCTCTCTCTCTCTCTCTCTCTCTCTCTCTCCCTCCCTCTCTCTCTCTCTCCCTCTCCCTCTCCCTCTCTCTCCCTCTCTCTCCAGTCATGCCAACACCTTTACTGGATTCCCTCTCTCTACCTCTCTCACACATGGTGATGGGTGGTGCAGACAGAAAGAGGGGCTTAACCTGGACGTGGAATGAATATTGGATGCCAGTGTGACAGATTACAGTGGTAATAGACACCCAGGCCAAATCCTCACAAGGATTACAATCATATTTTCAAATGGCTCAGGGTCGGCCGGAGGTCAACCGTCCTGGACCATGGTCAACAAGGCCACGGGGGACCTGAAATCCCACGTGCACACGCGTGCACACACACACACACACACACACACACACACACACATGCCCCAACACACAGCAGGTTCAGCCTGCCAACTGTCTCACAACGGGCATGGTTTAAGCATAGATTTAACACAGCTTCTTAAAAATAGCTGTTTTTACAGTAAGCTTTAGGTCAAAACAGTCAAAGCACCAGAACATGAATTAATGATTATAATGAGCTAAAGGAATGGGTTGAAGATTAAACCTTGATTTAGGCTTAACAGCCTTTGAACACACACTCTTACACACTCATTTTTACAATAGGGTGCACCATTGGTGATGGATATCCGTCTTTTACATCATTTGCTCTGAATTAATTCATTGGTGGGTCAACAATTTGGATCATTAATAGTTAAATGGGATGGTTTGTCATTAAATATCACTGTAAATGGAATAATTGGACTGTTGGTTAGACCAAAAACAAAGTATATGATTTGTGAAATAATTAATGAGGAAGTCAGAATCAAACCTATAAAGTTAGTCTCAGCATGGCATCTGCTCCACACAGATATACAAAGCGTATCGGTGTGCCACAGGCCGACAGCTCAAAGGGTCCAACAGATGAAATATGCTGTTTTGTGGCACCGGCGGGGAGGGGGGGCGCGGGGGGGGATCCAATAGTGATCTGAGGCAACACGCTGCACCGTTCAACCGCCATAAACACCACAGTGCGGGCCGTCCAGCCGACTGTGGGGAGGTGATGAGGCGAGACGATGTGTAAATGTCCCCGTGTTGCGTTCATCGCGATCAGTGGTGGCGATTGAGAAGATTCATGAGCCTTGAAACAATGGTGGGGAAAAGCCTTCAGCACGCACCCTCTGCACATTCAGAGGATATAAAAACAATTTCATATTCCATTATCTTTTATATGGCGGCGCGAGCCCCAACGGGTGCCACCGCGATACGGTTTGGAGGACAGACCATCCCCTGCTTAAGAGGTGGTATATCTGTGAGAGCGAGGCGAGTACATCAAGAGCTACAGCCAAGAGCTGTAAGTATACATTCAACACGGGCAGTTAAGTTCACCGGTTAATGGTACAGTACAGTACATGGGCACAGTACTTTAGCACTACGTTAAGGAAATATAGTCATGGAGCACGACGTGTACAATTCACTGCATCCTTTCATGAGTTTTCTTTAGTGTAAAATAAGAAGTTAAACATTATTTTTTTTTAAACTCGAACTGAGCTGCTGTACATTGTTAATTTAAATTCAAATAAATTGATTGTACAACGCGGTAACTACTATCGCAACTACTTTCCAGAGGCTATTTCAACTTTTTTAGCCATTACTTTGTAGCTAACTATTTTAACTGGTTAGCAGTTAGTTTTGGTTTCTGTATTCACTGTATTGTATCCATTACTTTTATCTATCCATGTTCACCATTTATTCATTAGTAAACTGTGCAGACTTCTGTACTCTCTCGCTAACGACTTTTCACCAAATTTCACAACATGTGATATCCAGTTGTTACAGCTGCACAGCAATACGTGATTATATTATAAAACAAAACAAAACAACACAATGTCATGAATATTTTAAGTTAGTCAAGCTATGCTATAATTTTCCCATCCTCCACGCAACTTCAAAAGCAACCCGTTGAATAGTACCCTGGTTGGGAACCACCAATTTAGACAATGTTACTTAATACACAAGATCCATAGCTAGCGATAATGAATTATCTGTGACAAATATGTAAGGAATACTCAGCGGTATAGTGGAAGTACATTAAAATAGAAAGAGAAAAAGTATACCACTTCAAATCAAAGCCTAATCCTTTATTCAAATCTACAAAAGAAAATAATGAAAATCATTAATTCACGAGTGACTTAAACTGAAAAGATAAAAAGCACAGCAGGCTAGTAAGTTGCGGTTAAGTGCTGTCTGGAACTGGTCATTTGGATTCATCATTATGCTTGTTATATAAAATTGTGACTCATACAATGAAAACTGCTCAGCCTCTGGGCATTTAGTACATTATATTCTTTGTAGTTTAGGATAAAAAAAAAAAAAAAAAAAAGTTTAAAAGGCGACATTGCTGCCCCCACCAAATCAGGAATGGATCACGGTTATTTTCCATGTGTCATTCATCGTTTATTAAGATGACATTTATACAATGAGCCAATGCACCAGGGCATAATCGATCTGCTGGCTGCTGCAATGCTGCATCTCTCAATCAAACTGTCCGGTCAGATAACGCAAAGAATTTTTCACTGCACATTAAGACTCCAAAACAAGCCTGTAGCCATGATCACCCCTCATCTTTTAGCTGTGAAATCCCTCAGGAGCTGAAATCATGTGGCAGAGAGGCTATATCACGCTCTCACTCCCCCACCTCCACCCCTCTCCCCCCTTCCTCTCCCTCTAACCATCCTTTCATTCACGGCTATTTTTAATGGGATAATAACGCCACATATCCTGTATAGAAGCCCTCCTGAGAGACATGGATCACTGTAGCCTTCACAAAGCTATGCGGCTGACCCGACTGCAGGGAGCTGCCCCGGTTTCTTCCCCATGGAAACAAACCCCCGACCTGCCTGCAACAATATGGCTACCTTACAAATTAGTGCTGGATCACTTGGTGTCCTGGTGTCAGTGGGGAAAGAGGTGCGACACAAAAGGAATATTTGCGCTATAATTGGTATGGCAAAGTGTGGGAGTCACCATGCCCTTAGCCTTTCCAATTTCTTTGTTTTTGTCACTAAGCAATAGAAATGTCAAGTTCAGTTTGATTCTGTCAATAACTTTTGTTGTCGCTGTAAAATGCAGCAGTGTTCAGCCGGACAATTTAATACAGCTAGCTGACTCTTCAGCACCTCCTGGTGGTGACGGGTTATATTTTCTCTCGTCATCGTTATGTGACGTCAACAGCTGTTCCAGAAGCATTGACTTTGTGTTCAAAATGTCACACCAACATACTGCTCACATATCAGGTACGACATAAAAATCAGCATGTAGTGCGTTCACACTGCATCGCATGTTGATTTGGTGGCCGTCAGTCACGTGAGACTTTGAGCCGGGCTAAAAGCTGATAATATAAAGCATGCAGTACGTATGTAATTTAAAACACAGCCATTCAGCCACATAGAGACGTCTATTTACGACCCCCGTGTTCCTGTGATGACCTGTGGTAACTTCCTTTTTATAATTAGCAGAGTGGCTCTATTGATGTAACGAGTCAATGCCTCCACTAGCTTTTCTCCAGACTGAAATACAGGATGAATCGCATAATCACTTTGGTGATACCTGACTTTTCCTCTTGTGCCAGGTTGAGGAATGAGGTCGTGGATTTCAGTGCTACGTCTCAGTATTACAAGTGTTGTATGTCATTGTCAAGCACCGGTGCACACATCCATGTCTCCCTCGGGATAAATCGTAAGAGGTTTGGTGATCCCTTAATGTTTCATCCAACGCCACCATCAGCTCAAAATTGTATTCCTCCAACGCTTTGGTTCATGACCAACTTCCTGCAAAAACTAACAGCCTCAGCTGCTCACCCTCACAGGAAGGCATGTAAATAGCATGACATTTTGTGTGCGTCATTGTTACACATTCATTTAATGGCACGTCGTTACCGTGAAAGTGTCCCCGTTATGAAAACTGTTTCCTGGTTATAAGTCCTGTGTTTGCTTGACTCCGCGAGACACGGTGTTCGTCTTGTTTTTTTCACACTCTGAGTTAAATTTACACAAGTGTATATCAGCAGGTTTGGAACTTGAGAAGAAGACAATTCAAAGACCATGTAGCATTTGTTTCCCTTGCCAACGGCTGCTCCGACCTTCAGGCCGATGGAGCGATGCAGTCGTGGTAGTTTGAAGGATGCAAACTCTTTCATGATGCTGTTTGAAAGAATTGAGGAACAGATGCACGTTTTACTGATGAAAAAAAAAATGCTATGAGGAGAAAAATAAAATAAAAAAATCCATCATCAGGCCTGCTACCATTGAAGAATAGGCAAAGAAGCGTAGTCTCCATGGCGCAATTTTTTCATATAATTCCCCCGTCACATTTCCCTCGTAGCGATG
The DNA here is from genome assembly GCA_016806645.1 of Ophiodon elongatus. Lineage (NCBI taxonomy): Eukaryota > Metazoa > Chordata > Actinopteri > Perciformes > Hexagrammidae > Ophiodon > Ophiodon elongatus. The sequence continues at coordinate 151,702 of JACSYO010001271.1, read as the reverse complement.
CCTTTTCCAATCAAGCGCCCATCATCAAACCTCACTCCTCATTAGTGGTGGTCCGCGGACGGCCGTGAGAACACGGAGAATCTATTCCCGTTAATGAGCGCTTCTGTGACTCGGTCAGCAGCGGCCAGAGCAAGGGGTAAATTTAGCACCTTATAATTATCTCAAAGGGGTCTGCGGGATGAGGGGTGAGGGGGTGAGGGGGTGAGGGGGGGTGGAATCCAACAAGTCGTCATCTTTCCGTATCCACAGGATTTCTATTTTCTTTAGGGTCTTTCTCTCTCTTTTTTTTTTTAAGTCGCAGCTTTTAAGAGATGATTAAAATCAATAGTGTGGTAAAGCTCAGCATTCCCAGTGTGGATATTTAACTGTTCAGAGCGTAGTTGGGATTCAGCTCCAGGCCTCTCCGTCAGATCACTGAAGGTCTATTTAGTCATTCTACAGGGAGACTTTCTTCCTTTTTTCCCTCTTTATTCTGCTTTCTCTGTCTCCTTCCCTCCCCTCCATTTCTTCTTACCACGGAATCTGAGGAAATGATTGGCAGATGACTCCTGGGAGAAGGAGCTCGGGCCTTTTCCTCTCTCAGAGCTCTCAGGATCATGACACTCAAACACACTGACAGGCAAAGTGGGCGCACACAGACACACACAAATTCATTTCAAAGGCAAGTCACACGGATCCCTTAAGAAAAATAAGGACAAACACACACACACACACACACACACACACACACACACACCGACTTGGCACTATTCCTATGATCCTTGACAGCTTAGTATATTTAGAAAAAAATGAATGAAACTCCTAAACTTGGCCAGATTCCTGGGATATTTCTTTTTCAGATTTAAAATTAAAGAAAGCTTAATAACTCAATAGTATCAGCAGCTGACACCACAGAAAATATTTGTGTCCCCTTGCAGTCACCACATCTAACTGTTGCCAAGGTATTAAAGCCAGAGAAAACCGTCACTACAACAGTTAATACAAAGGCAGCCATTGCAAATCCTGTGAACAATTCTGAAATATGTCATATGTAAGTCACCATACCAAAGTCAGACTGAGTTAGAGAAACTCGTCAATACCAGCAACAACAATGCACCGAAGCAGGAGACTCTCTACACATTGATTCTCTGAAAGCTCCTCGCAGTCTCCCCCTTCACCACGTGTCGGGCTAAAAGAGGAAGCGGTCCATGAAGTAAAAACTAAAAAGGAAGACTCTAACAGCGCACAGCCAGCAACAAGCAACCGCAAGTGGATCCACTTGATTCCGCGACAATAACTTCAAGCATCCGCCGTCATCGTAATCAAAAATCCTCAAAAGGGAGTCAAGAGTGCTCCGCCAGCTGATTGTGTCTGAGCTCTTGATGAGCCGCCATCATAAAAGAGGAGAGAAGAGTGAGGGGTGGGTGTGCCTGGGTGAAAAAAAATAAAAAATAAAATACAGAAAAGGAAATCAAAAACTTTAACCGGGCCAGAGGGAAATACTAAACTAATCAACGCCACTCTGCTGAAATTATAGATGAATTAGGCACTCTGTCAGCGATTAATTAAACCAAGAGATTCTAACTAATGGGACCACACAGAGCGGTGTGTGAGGCCTGTGCAAACGTCTGCGTTCATGTCGGCTCCAAACGCAGCGGAACCACTTCGGCTTCAGGCTGCAACCCACAGTTAGATGCAGTGGTTGATCTTGTGATCCCTGCACACTTTGCTCATTAGGTGGACGGTGGAGGGAGGAGGACCTCTTTGTTAACACTCATAGGACGATGAATCTGTAAAACCACTGTTTTTACTAGGATTTCCTGTAAATCTTAGTATGCCATGTCCATATTTTGCCAATGAGAAGCGAGGGGGGCTCACTCAGGAAGTTACTTGAGTAGTTAGCAGCAGGAGCAGGTGCTCATGTGTTTCTGTGATGTAAGGGGTTTGATGGTCATGCTGTCTGCTGTGGGGGATGATGGGGAAGAGGAGGAGGAGGAGGAGGAGGAGAAAAAGAAGAATCATTGATTGCATTTCATGTGCTTTCAATCGGTATATTTTATGTTCTACTTATTTCATGTAAATCTAAATCTACATATGCATATTAGGGATGTAATGCAAAGCTGCCATGTTTATTTCACAGAGAACTACAGATTTGTATTCAGATTTATGCCAGAAGTGGGTGATGCATACCTCAGGAGTTGCCAGAGAGAATCTTGACAGCTGTTTTTTTTTTTTATTTGCTGAAAAAATTATACTAACTAACATAACATTTAAGGCATGTAACTTAATTAAATCAAACGAGGAAGCATAAATAAAAGCTTTGTATCAGGTTGCAGGATGAAGTCCATGAAATAAAGTTGGATGAAAAATTGAAGGCTAAAATCTGAAAAACTCACTTAGCAATTTTGCATGCAATTCCAGGGACTTCAGAAACTCTGTTTAAGTCAACGATCAACATTATGGACAGTGGCAGGCTCCAATATGGGATCATTAGGGGAAAATAAGACATGTGCAACATCATAACTTTTAATGCACTACTAACTTTTTCATGTGCAGTGCAGGATGAAGAAGACTGAAGGAGGAACCTTGTTAAATGTTTTAATATCGATCTTAAATCTACAACTGTGTGTTTCTGGCTCCGATTACTTCACATGTTGGCAAATCTGCATTGTGAAAAGTCTTTATTCAGTGCACATGATGTTCATATCCACATACTGTCTTTGTATTCATTATCATATAGGGATGTATAATTGCATACTATATCGTACTGTATAATTTTAACGTGGCTGGGAAAGAAAGTATCTAATTGAAGTAAAAGTTGACGTGTTTTACAAAAAACTCCACTGATGTAGTTGAGTTGTGTTCTATTACTTTGTTTTTATATAAGCAGCTTCTCTGCTAATGAGCTGCTGCTCTGCTGGGTAGTTATACATGAAGACAGCTGATTGGTGGGTTTCAGGCACGTCTAATGTCTTGACAGACAGCGGATGTGTGTTTTTTTATAGTTGGTGACTCTGGGGGAAGCGGCGTGACCAACATTATTTGGCTTTTTACTATTTCTCAGCTAAAAGAAGTAAGAGACAGAAACATTAAGAATGGCCCCATTTCACGGATAAACTCTTTTTAAAAGATATATGTCCTGGGAATGAACTTTTTCATACGGCACATTACAGTGTACAGTACGATCTGGGACAATGAGTGAAGCCCATCGCCTGGATCTACCTTTCCTTGTTCGTCGAGGTGTTGGAAGCAGAGCGCTCGTTGAGTGGGTTTGTAAAATGAACAGTGCTGACTGCAGGTTCCCATTTCCTATTTTTGGTACTTGACTATTTATGAACTCCTACGGAGATATGTGCAATCAAAATGGAATTTGTGCAACCACAGTGAGATTTTCACCTTGCATTACAAATTCCAAGGAAGGTTTTGCTTATTAAAAAAAAAAAGCGAGATGCGGGGCAATATTTGTGCAAACTTTTGAATTCGTAGAATAAATACTGCAAGGAGGAGCGTTTTCTCTGGAAGTTGCCACACTTGTTGGTCTCTAGACGTGAGACTCCAACATGTACCCAGGTAGTGGCTACAATCTCATAAGGGGGGTCATTACTTAGCACAAATGAGCTCGTACGTACAAGATCAGACTCGTCATTGTTCATCTCGTGAAGTTTTATGGCCGCATGTTCGATATACACCAACATTGTAGCTTCGGTAAATGTTAGCCCTCCAGTTGTTTTCAACCCCGTTCCATTAAGGACAGTCTGCTGGTTTTCATTCAGGATATATTCAGTATATATATATATATATATATATATATATATATATATATATATATATATATAAAACACCAAGGTTGTCTAAATCCCAAGCGCTCCTCACCACCCAACCTGCTTTTTTCCCTCTTCATTCTCACCCTTGGCTTCCTGTTCAGCTATTCAGTATCATCCCCGCTTCCACACGCCACGAAAAGAAGAGACTTTCCTGCCTGTGTCTGACAACAATAACAATGCAAAGGGAAACTAGGGTGCATCGCCTGTGATTCAAGCCCTAACAATGTCTCAAACCTCTCCTCGCGAAGCAGGAAAAAGATCTCTATCCCTTTCTCCTGTGTGTGTGTGCACCTCTCCCCCGTCTCCCATCTACCGCCTCTTCCATTACTTCCCCTTCTCTGAAAGTTGATTTCATCTGACGTGACAGAGTCGTGGAAGCCATGGGCGGAGGTGTTACAAATGCTCCGTCACCACGCTAAACATGGCAGGAAGCAAACGCCTTGACAGCTCGCGGCTGCAACCTGGGAAATCGGCAACGCTGCACTGCCTCGCCACCGCCTGTTTGACTTCAGCCTTTATCTCTCATTTCAACTGCGCTGGCAAACTGTTCTGTGCCTACCCCGTTCAGCTGGCCTAGTTTGGATGCTGGGGAGGGGAGAGCCCGCCGGCGGGGGAAGTGGTGGCAAGTAAAAAAAGGAGAGGCGAGCGCTGGCTGCCGGAGGGAAACGTTCCTGGTCCAGATGATGCATAAACAAAGTGAGCACAGTGCAGTATTTGGTTAAACAGGCCCTTTGTACGTTTTGGAGTAAAAAAAACACTAAAACGCCATCTACAAGACACATGATCAGAGCAGCAGGCAAATAACGGCAGCTGTTTATGACGCGGCAGCCGGGATCCACAACGTCAATACTGCTCAAACTGGCGTTTCATTGCAACGTAAATAAGGAATCACTGAAGAGGCAGCGGGAAAAAAAATGAAGTTAGCCTAATGCATAGCTGAGTATCAAACTTCAATCTTTCCTCTGACTCGACAGAAACGGCAGAAATGAGGGCCGGCTGTAATTCAGCCTTCCTTATAGATCTAATCTCGGTGGCATTATCAGACCACTGCCTGGATTTGTAAAATATCTGTCTCTGAGTGTGTGTGTGTGTGTGTGTGTGTGTGTGTGTGTGTGTGTTTTTGGTTTGGACAATGTTTTAGCTTCAGTTTGATGCACTGATGAACAAACAAACGTGAAAGATGATCGTGGATCCGGACAGTTGTGTCCACGTACGAGGCCTAAAAAATAAGATACAGTCACATTGCAGACATTCTGATGTGGTTGATAAATAAATGTTGCTCAGAGTGATCCCAGACAGTGTGCAACAGCAACTCTACAGTTGGCAGTCTGGCAGCGTACCAGTCTGCTGTAGCTGTTCGAGGTCGCAACCAAATGAGAAACACGTGCATGAATTTGTCGGTCTTGAGGGCTTCAGCAGACATAATTGGGAGACATGGAATATTGTAGTAGTATTACAGTATGTAATAACACCTTTATGACCCGACATCAGTGTCCGACCTCACTCATGCTCTTGTGACTGGATGGGAACTAATAAGAAAGCCCAGACACTCTGACTTCCTTGTCTTTGTTTTTGTTTTTTCTTGTGCATCAACAATTGTTTCTCATGTTCCCAGTTATTAAGACTAGAAAATGGGGATTATTGTATCATACTTGTCTTTTATAAATAAGTGCTGAAAAAAAAGAAAATAGCTAAATGGACATTCATTGACAATTCTCTAAAAATGTTGAGTTGTAATATGACTCCATTAATCCACAAAACAAAGCCTGAGCACGCTCGGCTACGTGCAGAGACACACAGTGAAAGCAGTCTCGTTTGTGGAGCTGCAGGCACACACACACACACGCACACACACGCACACACACGCACACACACACACGCACACACACACACACACACACACACACACACACACACACACTTAAACCCCTTGGAGAGAGTCTGTTGGCAGCAAGACAGAGAAGCCTTGCCAAACCTCCTCCCAGTTTTAACTTCTTAATGGGGATATGACAGCCAATCTACCTGAATTAATAAACCTCCTAAATATCAATAAACCCCTGAAAACAAGCCGTGGTGCTGTGTGGAAGTTTGACTTCATTGGAAACTGTTAAGTGTCAATTTAACTCGCAGTCAGGCAGTTCTACTGGCACCACTTTAAGAGGCACAGCTCAGTTCTGGTAGTACTGTCAAAGCCAACGTTGTCTTCGAATGAACTAACCACACATTTGGTGATGCACAAAGGCCGACCAAATCTTTATAATGTGTAATTATTTTCGCTGTGTTCGATTGCTGGCAAAACGGTGACACGTCCAAGCTTTCCAAGTTGGCCACGCGACATTCCATTCCTCGAATATTTTCTCTTAGAATTAAACCATTTGGGCAGAGTAAACAAACCGTAAAACAAACAAACCATTAGGCTGAAACTTTGCAAGCTAAAACAGCAGGCGCGCTGAGATTTGCACTCGGCAGTCTCAGGCGAGAGGGGCATTTGGTAAGCTGCCATTGTGGAGCTTCTTCAGAAGCTTTCCTGAATAGGAGGATGAGAATCTCAGGGCTGGAAGTATGTGGCGTGTATTGACCTTGGGCCCGAGCTCCGCAGAAGAACTTGAAAGGCTTCAAACGCAGCCAAGCACTTTCATGTGGGGGAAATAAAGGCTACTGTGTACAGGTGGTGTATCATCCATCTTCCATTTAGTGTAAAGGCCTTGAAGTCCATGGTAAACAGCTATGTTATGCACTTGGTATGTGACACATGGACACAAACACAAAATGTCATGGTCGTATCAAGGAGACAGAGATGGGCACAGACACATCAAACAGTATCTTGTGACAAGTAACAAATGCTCGCTGTCTGTCCGTGGCGGGCTGGTGTCCCTGCTGGAGTCTGAGCCGAGGGAGTTTCTGGCGAACCTGCGGGATTTCATCAGATTTTGCACAGACGACAAGCATTGAGAATGACGGCGTAGAAATAGCCACATTCTTCTCGCTGATGGTCTCGTTCACATATCTAGGTCATATCGAGGCGTCGGTATTAAATTGAGCCGCCCGGTGTCTGCTACATGCCTGAGCCGTGTGTTGTGAAAGGTAAGAAGAGAGGGAGTGGACCTGGTATGCTTGGCCTTCGGCAAGGTTGAAAGGAGTAATAAAGTTCGCCATCTTGGTTCGGACTGCAGAGCCTCCGTGTTGATGAACACGATAACGTATGTTTAGGATATGTCCATTCCGCACGACTCGATTGGTTGAAGCCGTTATTCTTGGTGCGAAAACTCAGAAAAACGACCTCGTTCCCGAGAGAGAGAGAGTGAATACGTCACTTTGACGCTGCGTCATATTCATGACAAAAGCAGCAGTTCAAACACATATATTCAAGTGCAAATTAATTGCGCGACAAAACTCACCCCCATTTTGTAAAGGCCTGAAATATGTTTATATTGAAGCTTCAATTACAAACATATACAATACAATGGAATGTCTTCCAAATTACGGAAGGTGATTAGTGCATTCTTCACTACATTTCTCTTTCAGTTGGCCTCGTAGGGCTGAAACGGGTCGAAGACGACGATCCGATTGGATTGCGGAGGCTTAGTTCTCCAGCGAGAGGTGGTGTGTTATTCAGCGAGGTAACTAAAGGTTGTGTGTGTGTTTGTGCTCTGGAGGAATTCAGATCTGGAGGGGGGATGTGGAGACGGATAAAAAAAGGTGGGAAAGAACAAGGATGGACTGAGAAGGGAGCTCAATGCTGAGTATACCGCTACGGTTATTTAGAGACCAATGTGTGAGCCTGGATATACAAGTGGGGTCGAAGCACGGCTACATTTCTGCCAACATAGAAGCTAACCTCGTGTAAAAAAGCCTGCACTTGAATAAAACTGTCCACAAATCAAAAGAGTGCAATAGCTCGTTAGGAACCTCTGCATCTCTTTGTTTTTTGGTTGTTGTTCAAAGAGAGAGAGACACGGGCAGGACTGCTACTGAGAGATCCCGGTGTGTTTACCTCAACCTAAATCTCCTCACAGCAGGATACCTCCACCAGAGGAGGAAGGGTGTGATCAGCAGTCAGGCTGGATCTCAATAATTCAGGCTGGTCTGCTCCTCACAGAAGCCTGCGTCACAGAAGCCAGCACCCTTCATGATGCTCATGATGCTCAGCCTCGCCTCACGTACCGTACCGCCGCCGGACAAGGCGACGCAGTGTCCATCCAGTTGGCCTTTACACCGTGCACATGTGCGGTCATGGCTGCTGTTGCAACTCAAATACTGCAGACATGGTTTGGAGGGGTGGGGGTTGGGGGGTAATCGAAGATGTTGAGTGATTACGGGTTGGCACGCCTCAGCCCTCCAGCTCTGTCAGCCGATTAAATATTATTGTGTTGTTGCTTTCAGAACATTAGCTGATTACTCCACAGGCTCCACTTGCGCTGTGTTTTATGGCCGACAGTAAGTCTAAATCATTGCCATAATGCTTGTGTAATTCAACCTAATGATTGTTTTGCAATTTTACATGCAGCTGAGGTATTAGACTTCCCTGTGAGTATGCTGATGCTGAACAGATGCTGATATGACAACTCAACTTTGTTCCAAATAAAGTTTTTTTTTTCATGCTTTGGAATGCAAAACTACACCTGTCTTACTGACCTAAATCAAAGTGAGGCTTCTAATTAGACAATTCACCAATTCTCCCCAAATTGTATTCTGCCACCAACTCAGATGTGATGTTCGTGAAGCAGCAATCCAGAAAGTCACCCGGTTGTGCTTCAGAATGACATTGAAAGCTTCACAGCTTCGATAATGAAATGGATGAATTCAGATACAACAGCAGGCCGTTTGTACTGTGTACAACAACAAGTACAGCCAGACAAAATCCAAACCGAAAACACTCAGAACTTCAATAATTGCGGCAGCAAACTGTAAAAAATGTCAAATCAAAACCACCAGTCAGTTTTTAGCATCAGGAACAAAACCCGCTCTATGCCTGGTTGCATTCCCTCAGGGTGGATTTTTCCTTTTTTCGGAAAAGGAAAAACAAAGACCATTGTGAGAATATCCACTTGCTAATTTGAAAAGCAAACTAAACAGGGAACACGGCTGACTTGATGACAGCTGTCAGTGTGACAAGAGGTATTATCAGGTGGGATTTAAATTGTTATGCTGGAGGCAGCCAGGCGGTGTCCAGAAGGGATTTGAAAAGACAAGATTTGAGGATGGGGGCTGGGGGGGGGTGTTTAGTGTCTGTCACTCAAACATATATTTTATTTCTACCAGGCCTTTATGTAAAAGTTTCTGTGCTGAATATTCATAAAGTAGAACTTAGCGAATCAGGGAAAAAAGGTAAAAACAAGAGCTATGCCACAAGCAATTATATAACAAAGGTAAACACTGGTTCAGTGTACAGTACAGAGCAAGTTTAAATATCCACATCTACCGTAATTGCTTCAGGGGAGCAGCCATGGCGGGTGGAGAGGAACAACTGGGTCCAGGAGTAAATGCTTTAAGCTCCACACATTAAAGAGTAAGGGAAGCACGGATTCCATGGAAGCATGAAGGACATTTTAGAACAAGATTCACATTATGCTTTCCAACGTAAAAGGATCAGACGCCTAAAATATCCATCCAAAAAAACAAAAACAACAGCAGAATACTTTTGAAATCAATTGTTGTAAATTATCGAAAGGAAGAAATTAATTTGAAATGTTAAAGCCCAAGCTTTTACCAGGACCAGCGAGGGAGTTAAAGCAATGGGATAATGAGCTCGACCAATGAACCAAAGTGTGAGAAGCCCATTTGTTTGTGGTCCCACAATGTGCTCCGTCAACCACATACACTGGTACAGAGGTCACACCGTTGGATTGGCCAATTAGTCATCTCACCCTTAATATTCACGTTACCAAGACAACAGAGGTATAGCATAGATATTTATATTAAAATGTAACTGTGTTGAAAGCTGCAATTCTTAGGAGAATATTTACTGTAAATAAAAATATTAACCGACCAGCAAAGTTGGCGTAGCGTCTGCACGTATTTCTTAATTATTTATTTTTTTACTAGATTAGTTTTGCTGAATGGGGAGCCAGTGGAGGTTTAGAAGGACTGGCGTGACATGACCTCTGGTGCGGGAGTGGACGAGCAGATGGGGAGCTGAATTTTGGATGAACGTGCCGCACAAGATGCGTGAGGTGATGAACGTGTGGTTGAGGCCGTTTTTCTTCAGAGAGCTGCCCTAGTTGGCGTTTCTGCGATTTCATCAGACGGAATTAAGGGGTGAACCGGGGAGCAGAGTGGCTGAAAGAGACAACTCTGGTTTCGAGAGGAAGGAGCTGATTGAGGCAGGAGGACAGTGTTTAACTGGAGAGGTTGACCAGGCCTGTGGGGTGAGGCAAGCTGACGGCGATGAGGGACAGATGGACATGATGTCGCGGAGTGGGCATGGTGCGCGTGCGTTTGGGTTCCGGGACGGGGATGTCCATGTCTTCATGGTGAGATCAGAGCCAGAGAGGTGGTTCGTTGGGTTTCCGGGGATAACCGATGGCGACTCACGTTAGCATCAGCATTGACATCAACTTGGATCTTCTCTCGTCTGGAATATGGCAGCAGGACAGTAAAAGCCCCTCCCCCCCACACCACCCACACCACACCAGCATGACACAGTGTGGTCACTGACGCCTTCGTCCAACAATATAAGACGTTGCGTTACCACCACGACATTGCATTGTCTCAATTCTGCACACTTGAAACAAGCTAAAGAAAAGGCAGCCTTAACGAGGGTAGGCGCTGGCTGGTGAGGCAAAAGCCTGTGAGCACCAGCAGCCATATGCCAGCCTCCGCCTACACTTCCCAGCAGGCTCTGCCCTCTTGTTGCAGACCTGTTTGCTGACTGCTGCCAATATTCACTGGCAGAAATCTTCTGCAAGACATGCATCCAGTGAGCACAGCAGTCTCACACCTTCCACTTCAGGAGCCAGTCTCCCTTTATTTCAATGTGCCCTGATCCTCAATAACACAGTGGCTTAAACAGCATCTCTCACATAATCGTTGTGGTGCTATGACAATATAGTGCTTAAGATTAGAGTACTTACATAATCGAAACAATTAGACCAGCCGATTACATGCTCATATTCCTAATCACCATGTGAAACTATCCTCAATGAGCGTTTCGGTTTCCAGCCCTCGTAAGGATTTAACTTCTTTTTTCTTTTTTTTTATTCCCTCTCATGTGCGTTGCCATTGATAATCTATTTCAAATAGGTTCTCGCATTGAGCATGTACGGCGCATAAAGTCAATATGGTGCTCGGAGAGAGTCGTCACTTTAGAAATAGAGCAGCCCTACAACTTGCAACAAAGACGATTCAGAGGTGAAATCCAGTAGGCTGGCGCAGCAAGCGGCTTACCCTGTGTTCTTATCTCTTGGCAGAGCAAAGCCGAGTCGCTCGGTGCCACATGGCACCCGGATACGCAGCGAGACACAGTCACACACACCAACACACACATAGACACGTTGGCTCTTGTGATCTGTTCCCCAAAAGCACTTCCGTAGGTTCAAAAGAGTCAGTAGCAATGATTCAGGGGCTGGAGCCAGGTTTTGCTCCGTTATATCGGGTTAAAAGATGGAAATGTGGTTGTTTTCTCTTGGTTTTGTTATCTGATCTAAATCTGACTGTGTTTCCTCTTTGTAAACTCATAGGCAGGGTGGAAGGGTTACTTTAAAAATGTAATCCTATACAATTACCTGTCAACAGTTTTTTTATGAGTAACCTAATCCAAGTATCTCAATATAAACGTAAGGCAATCTGATTTCTCTGTTACTTTTGGATTAGCTCAATACCAAATATGGAAATAAAGACCAAAGAAAATAAAATGTTGTATGTAAAGCAGAAATGGGGAACAGCATCACAGTTCACTGAGGCAGCAGTACCCATCCAATAAATCAAATTAACCTACATGCACATTACTGCTGTGCAGAATGTCATTTTTTTACATTTGTCATTTCTTAGCTTCACTTGAGGTTTTGGAATGAGGATTCGAATGTCTGTCGTCATCTTTTATGATGTCATCAACCTAAACAGATGGGGAAAATAGGATTTTGTGTCATTGAGGTTATATAAATAAGTAATTTATGGTGCTGTTGGATTGCTGCTAGACCGCCACGTTAATAAAGCGGTGTTTTTTTGTTTTTTGGTAGGTAGAATGACTGGTTCAAATGGACATCTTTCCTGCATGAGTACCAAATATCAGACTATAAGATGAGGAAAAAGATGGACGGAAACCTCCAAGAGCAACACCGGTTTCACCTCTACAGTGGAAAAAAGTCTTCCAATCAGTCTGACAGGCGGCAGAGAGGTAGTGGCAGGGCTGAATGGGTTCCAACCTCAATTGCACACCAGAGGGAGTATTTAGAGGAGGGGGCGGGAGTACATTAGTGGAGCCAATTAGGATTATTAGCAGGATGCGTTTTATTCAGCTGGGACTAAAAGAAATTGCTGAGAATGAGTGCAGAATTACTGACAGCCAAAGTGCACTTGCCCCTTTTCTCTTTAAAGCCAGTGTGTGTTGCGAGAAGCAGTGTTGCTACATGCCTGACGCAGAGGGATCCAGGGACAACAGTGATGTCATATGTGAAACCTTATCAGCGGCTCTAAACATGAAATACAATAATTTTACATGATTACCAGAGCGGAGGTCTATAATCACAGACCCTTTCACAGCAGACATTTTGGCTTGTTAAAGCAGGGAGAAGTAATGGTAATAACAATGGCTCCATTCCATTAAGTGTTCCAGTATGCCTTGTCAGTCCGCGAGCCTTTACAATACTCTTGGAACTGGCTCCCCTCGATGGACTGCGGGCAGCATTATTGTTATTAATGCCATCAGGGCAGCCTTTAGCTGAGAGACCATGACGCATTTCCGTATTCTGAGGAGCAGATGACACTAAGAAGCTAGAAACCCGTCGCCTTCAAAACCGTTGTTTTCCTAAGGCCTCCTCTCTTGCGCCCTGCGGAGTGTTTTTTTACATGGCAGTTTTTAGACGCGCATAAAAAGTAAAAATATCCCAAAAAGTCACACCACTTGTCAATGTCACACTTGACCGAGGGAGCCAATCAAATCTAGCAAGAGGCGGGCTTCACTACTTCGCCAGGCCGCTCGCGTCGCCAAAAGGGGCGTTTTTGAAGCGTCGGCGCCTGTTGCGACGCCTCTCGGTGTGATCGGCCCCTAAAGTGGCATAAAATGAATAACTATTTAACGACAATGGAGATACACTCAGACACATCACCACACCCAGCATGAAGTTAGCGTTAGCTTACAATCACCACATCTCATTCTAAAAAGATCCCATCCAAGATCAATATATCAACCATATAAAACCAGGTATCCATACAACCACAACTGATGCGTCATTGTCTGCTCCTCAGTGTCTCTTTCACATTCCCTAAAGCAGAAGAGGTGATGGCAAGAGAGCAAGCCAGCTAATAATACGTGTAGAAGAAAGCCCCTTGATGAGATCCGAGGGAATTCGGGCGAGGAGGGGGTAGCAGACTCGTATCAAACGCCGACGCTCCCCGCCACAGCGTCTGCGGCTTGGCGTATCTCCCTCGTGTTTACGGTGGGGGGGAATAATCTGAAGCCACGCTGAATGCCATTGAAAGAGAGCCTTCAACGTGACAACATTGTGTGTCCCGGAGTAACAGCTAATGCCTGGCACCTCTAACTAAATCATTTCATTTAGAGCCTCTGATGTGCAGACAGAGGGGATGTAAAATGCATTTCCACGCCAAGCCTCTCAAATCGCTCGCTGTCCCCGCGAACATAATGAACAGATTACCGTTTGCACCCCCTCCGTCACATTATACTTCTCTGACAAGTGCTTGGCACCTTGCGGGAGATGTTTTCCCTGCACGTCCTCACAGTCCAAGGCAAAAAAAAAAAAAAAAAAGAATGAGTGACTGAAACTAGTTTAGCAGCCACAGGAAATAAAACAACTTGCTAATTAGGGGAGTAATGGAGTATTGCCCGAGTGGATGGCTTGGGGAGATGGAGAGGTTGAAATGCCAAGTGTCTACATCTCGGCACCCTTAGGCCAAAGTCCTGCAGACACTGCAAGTCTACACCCAATTTACCAATTACTCCCTCTGTCCTGACTGGGGTTAATAAAATGCTAACAATCTCAATATCCATGACGCCACTCTGCTAACTACTTCCCCTCTAGTTAAATTCAGCTTCTCCTCTCCTTTTCTCTCCCGCAGAACGAGACTGTAACTCCTGCCTTTGGCCTAATCAGGAGGAATGCTTATTAAGGAGAAGCTCTCAGGGTACGTCCTAAATTGGGGGAGAGAACAGTCTCGCCAGTGCGATAACTACAGATTTATGTCAGAATTAGGTGTAAATAGCTGCACTCCCTCTTCCCCTCCTTTAATTAAGCAAGCGCATTCTGCAGGCCTTCGACTTGTGCGCTGACCGGTCCGGTTCCCTCCGCTGAGCAGACGTTAGCTTACAAAGCAACGCAGCCATGTGGAGGACAGTGCACAGAGGGGGCAATTTTAGTGCTTTCCCAAAAGTTCAGAAGGCTAAAAAGCACAGCGACACATCCTCATAATTCTGTTTATCCCTGTATGGGTTTGACGGGAGGGTTTCGAGCGGAAATGTCACTTTTATTTTACATGTTTTGTTGTCTGCTGTCTTTTTGAGCCGGTAATTCAGCCCGTTTGCAACTATCAATGCGTAGTCATCCGCAGTGATACATGGCAGCGGATGTCAAATTACTTCTCAGTGTCAGATCAAGCTGAGCGCACAGGCAAAATGGAAATGTTCTACGAGAGTGTAATATCACTTTAAAAGACTGCCGAATCTGTACTTTGAAGACAATTCCATCTGTGCCCTCTCATCTCCCCGAGTTCTATTTTTGATGCTCCAGAAAAAAAAAGGAGGAAAAAAAAAAAAGAAAAAAGGAGCACGTCCCAACAAACTTTACACTTTCTCTCAGCTGTGGCGCTGCTCATATCTGTCAGGGAGAGAAAAATACCTGAGACGAGCAGCGGAAAAAATGCTCTTACGCAGTTCACGAGGGGGTACTCAGCGTTCAGATTCAGCGTTCAATTTCCATCACTGATAGCGTTGCTATTGATTCAGAGTTTGCCCCGTGCTGGGCGCGGGGCAGACACAACAGATCCCGGGGTTTGGGAGCTGTCAGTCAAGGTAATCCAGGAGTCTTCTTCAGAGCCTGTCAGGGTGAAGCGTACGGCCTCACATGTCTCTCAGACGAGGAGGGAGACGACAGAATCGGCCTAAAAAGCTGTCTGAGAGGAGAGGAACGCTCCTCAGAGGAAAGACAGCCAGACTAAACTTCTGTGAAAGTGGCTTCCACTTTATTTCCATTTACTTAGTTAAAAACCGGCAAGCATTAATGCTTTGGGCCAACAACAACAACAAATGTAGCGCTTAGCGTCGGGTCATACCCCATTGTGACTTTAAAAACAATGGATCATTTGAGGTTTCCTCAGCAGATATTCTCCTCTACTCTGCACACGGTTTTGACAAGAAGACACGATGCGTTGCTTCTCTGCGGCTGCATCCACACCGCTGAGTTTTGGTTTTGAAAACTATGAACTTTTTGCTGCCTTTCTGCCTGGCGTCCACACTGCTGCAGTATGGAGATTAGTTCATTCTCATTTGGACGGAGAACGTTGTTCTTTTAAGAATGCCGTAAAACTAAAACGCTACAGTGTGGCTGTAGCCTTAGCTGCAGAACCCACACAACCTCTGAAAAGGAAGAGTGCGGCTGGAACATTTGTAAAATGTTTCCCTTCCTTCCGAGAAAAGTAAGCTGTAATTGTTCACTTCCGAGGTTGACATGGATACGGCCTCGGAGACCACCATCATGACATCAGTAAAATGGCAGCACTGCAGACTGGCTGAACCCGGTGGTTTTAAGAAGGCAAGACAGGTGAGAATAACAGATTCCGGCAGAATTTGAAGGCCCATGTAGTTATTCTGAAAAACAAAAACTTTGCTCTTTTCCACATCATAGCGGCATATACAGTAGGTTACATCCTAAAATAGATGTGAACATTCATCTAAAATAGTAAGGTGTGAGCTGCAGTTCAGAATTCATGAAAGCTCGCGGTGTGGATGTAGATACAGATACAAATAGAAACTGACAGAGACACACACAAACACACACACACACACACACACATGCCGCATAAACACCAGTCACTGTAAAAAAAAAAAAAAAAAGAGGTTTTATTGCGCTGATAAAGGATGGGAGGCCCTGCTGCTTTGAAATGCTGAGTAGTGGAGGGAGAGCGTCTGCCACCACCCACCATGGATTAAAATGAGAGATGGGATCACTGGGTTTGCTCCATTCACAACACTCCCACTTATCTGCTGCAATTAACATTAAAAGCCCCCCCAACACAAATGAATTAAAACACGAGTGCCTCTAAATATGAATGCCACCGTATGTCGTGCTTTGGGCTCTGTAAGCTTGTCTGTATTGGCCTGGGTGTGTGTGTGTGTGTGTGTGTGTGTGTGTGCGTGTGTGTCTGCGTGCACTTGCCATTTGTTGCCCGTTTCCCAAAGAGGGAAGGGGGTATTGTGAAAGTCAGTGTTCTAGCAAGTGAGCTCTGAGGGGAAATCCACCCCAGAGGTTCAAAGAGCAATTAAAAGTCAACGGATCTCTCCAGCAGCCAAGCCCGGTTTCTCCACCTATTCTCACAGCCTTGTGCACACGGAGGGGGGAGGGAGGGGGGGGATACAGGGGAGGGGGTTCCAGACCATAATTTTCCATGAGTGATGAACTGTGAAATGCAACAAAAGCCCCCCATTACCGCGAGAGGGATTTGAATCCCAGAGAGCAATTGAAGAGAAGAGGGGTAAAAAAAAAAAAAGCCTTTATCAAATAAAATACATGAGGGAGAGAAAGAAAAATGTCTGTGTTAAGAATTCAGACTGTGAAGGCCCATGTGCGTGGTTCATATTATGCACGGGTCTTCAAATCCAGTGCGCGCAGTGAGCATTTAACAATGAGACAATGTGATATTTCGGGGTGACTTGCAGTCAATAGCGAGAGCCTTTAAGATATTCAGAGGCTAAATCTGAGCTATGAGAGATCATTCCTCCCTTGACTTATATTCAATACTAATTTTCTGGAAATTCATCATGTCAGCATCCGGAAACCAAAGCCGGAGGAAAGTGAGATATAATGTTTTTGTTTCCCAAAATGAAACATGAGCCTTTCTCCCATTGGCGTCATTCGCATATGTGTCAAGAGAACATTTTCTTCAAGCCCCACTTTCACAGTCTAAACGTATGTTTTTCACAATAAAATCCGGGGGTTTAAAAAGAAAAATAGATTTTCCACTCTTCAGCTTCTCCAAGGTTTCCTCTCCAAACTTTATGGCAAACGAGGAAATGTTTTGCTCCAAACTTAAAAAAAAAGAAAAGAAAAGAAAGAAGTCAACAGAAAACCCTGTGGGAAGCCGGAGTCAAGGAGGGCCCCCTGTTATCTTGTTATGGCAGCGTAAACGGTGAGGCAACACTGAGCGCCTTGATGGAGCCCAGATAGACGAGTCACACACTCACTCACACACTCACTCACACACTCACTCACACACTCACTCACACACTCACTCACACAACATCACAGCGACACCTGATGTTGTCTGCATTCAAACTTTTCTTTTGCAAACTTTCCTCCCTGGAAGTATAACATTTCCTCACCGTTTGCACTTTTTTTAAAACAACACTTAACCTCATTTCTATACCAACTTAAAACCATAATATATCACACAGCAGTGATGTGGCGGTTGTGCTAAACATAATAACATGATAAACATAATAAAATAATGATAAACATAATAAATGAAAATAAACCTCACCTTTTTAGTCACTACACACCGTTAATGAAGTAGATTAAAAATAAAAACTCTTTGACTACATTCAACGTCCTCACTCAGCTTTACTCACACTGGACTGTGCGAGGCTGGGCAACAACATGCCCAGAACAGGAAGTGCGGCTTTCTCTGCCAACACTTGTTTAATTGTTTAATGGACTTCTCGTGAGCTTGGCCTGGCTGACGGGTCCGCGTTGGCGCCGGACGACATGGAAGAACCAGCGGTTGGAGGAAATGAGCAAAGACGATATGAATTCAGACAGTGCCCGACACTCGGGCAAAGTTTTATGGCACAGGACGGGTCGGAGAGGATGTGAGGAGGGCCTCCCGTGACCGCGGTGTGTATAACCTTCACATCGGGCAGAGACACGCAGCCCGACAGCTCCGTGCCGAGTTAGATAATGTTCACCCTATTCTCACTGTACTGCTAGTGTTTCAGCTGAATGCATCAAGCTACAAAATGAAAGCTTGTTATGGGTGCAGATTAGGTGAACAGTGTGTGTGTGTGTGTGGGGGGTGGAGGGGGGGTGGGGGGATGTGGGGGTGGGGGGGTTGTATATTACAAGAAGTCATGATTAAAGACCTGGAGCAGATTCATTTTAGGAGTGTTTCATGTGTCATTCATGTTTCAGTTATGAAGGGTATTGGTGATAATCGGACGCTCATGGTACCAATATTTGTATTAACAATTAGTGCATTCATATCTATGTATTTAATTATTCTATTTAGTTTGACAAGGTTAAGAGAGCCATGTTTAGGTTCAGACTGTTGCCTCAGGCATTAAAAGAACCCTCCCAGGCACTTGCATGCAACTTAGTAAGTCAAACACTATCGTATCGGTACTCGGTAACGGGCGATACCCAAAGCATCGCTATCAGGACTGAAAAAGTCAGATCACTGCATCCCTATTAATTATTGCTGCATTCCCCGATATTTTCCTGTGGAAGCGCCGGCCCACAGCGCACCCATTGCTTGATCCCCTTCGAGACACCCTTCAGCTCCCCAAAGATGAATCTTTAAGAAAGAAGAAAGCCATCACAATGATTACCAAATGCTGCATTCACTGACCAGGGCCCAGTGTTGATTAATCAATGCTGCGTGGAATCCCGAGGAGATACCACGCAGACACGTCACACTAATTATTGTGAGCGTGAGCTTTCCAGATGGCTTCCCGAGACTATTTTCTTTAGTGTCCTGTAGTTATTGGCCTGTCGGCACATTGATCTGCAGTAGCAGGAAGGTGTGGACCGGATTCAGACAGCCTCTCTAGCGTGAACAAACTATAGTTCAAATGCAGCTCTCAGCCAACAGCAGCACTTTTGTTGTGAGTGATGACTCTGTGCTGTCAGAGAAGTTATGGTGAGGATTAATACGGCATGCATCTCTTAACTGTGCTGTTTCTATTCAGTCATATTGTTCCCCTGACCAAATGTAATATGATGCTGTTAAGACGCGAGTTACAATATTGCAAGGGCATTATGGAAATCTGGAAGTGGTTTTATTGGCTGAATTTCAAGGCCCCAAGAAGAGCCGCGGGCATCCGCATATTTTGTTTAGAAAAAATTTGTTTATTAACAGAATGCTGTACTTACTGTTCATTTCATTTATTCTTGTTTTGTTTTTTACTTACACATTTCAACGGTGCATCACTTTAGATGCTTCCGCCGCAAGGAATTGTGTGACTGCATTATCTCCTTTCCTTTTTAAAGGACGGCCCAGTCTAGCCTATGATGAAGGACATAGGAAAGGATGCCTTCAGGCACCTCTCCTCTGCATTTAGAGAATTGGACCAGCTCTTATCATGGCTGGCACTAAGATACTTCCGGGTTATTCCACTCAGTTAGGAAACGTCCGAAGCAAAAAAAAAGACTGTTCGACCGCGGCCCTGGTCTGTGCAGCCATTTTGTGTTATCCACTTCTCTTAAATGTATCCTTAATCTTCACTTGACACCAGAAGTCTAGCGTGTGAACTTTGGGAATTAAAATGTGTGTGAGGGAAACACAGATGCTCGGTGTCACATTGATCCCTCAAGACAAGTCTGCCCATTTACATCATCCATCCACCATTTGTTTTATTTATATATATATATATATATATATATATATATATATATATAAATTGCACTTAAATCGCATATAAATTGCGCTTATTATTCAAATAAGAGGGTATGTGGTTTGTGTTGTGTGAATATTTTGGTTTTACTAGCTATAAATCAAGCCGGACTAATGACTACAGGTTTACCATATATCATGTTTTGATAAATATCATTTTTCAAAGAATGTTTATTCAGGTATGGTCTACCAAGTTTGTATGCGTACTGTGTATTTTTAGGTTAATTTGGGAGCCTGTTCCTGTAGCATGATATACATTTTCAATGGCGGTTGCGTCAACATGCTACAAGAGTTTTTTTTTTTACGGCTCCTCGGATGATGAAAGGTGCTCTCCCCATAAAGGAGAGTGTTATCCGTCAAGTACAATAATGAAATATGTCGCAGTGTGTGCTACCTCAACTTCAAATTTAAATTGTTTGTTGAGGGTTGATTGGACTAATTAAATCACATAAAGGGAGACAGAATTCCCTTGAGCCCGGATTATGATGCGTGTACAAAATCAGTCGCGTCTCAAGCGCTGCCTGTTGGTGAGTTATGCAAAAATAATAACTCTTGTTTTGCACTCCAGATAGCCATCTCCAAATCAAACAAAGAACAACGACTTGCGCTGCAAGATCGAGTGAATTACACACGTCTTTCCTTTTTGCTTGTTTTGGTTCATATCTCGTGCCTCTGTCACAAGTTTCAATAAACCTTTGATTTGGTTTGTTCTGGTGAAGATGAAAAGAAGACACATGAAATGCATCAAGCCGACTTAATCCTCTGATCTTAAACACTTCTATTGAATGGGTAATTCCTTTTTTCAATGCTGGTTAATTGCCACTACATTTGTGACTCTGACCTTCATTAAAGTCGATCCTAAGGTGAAAAAAAAAAAAAAAAAAAAAGAATAGCCACCGTTGTGCTCGTTTTTTGCTGTTTCGCCTTCTCAACGGCCAAACAGGTTTATGAGAGCGGATGTCACAGACGACGCTGCAGCCCTGTGAAAAAAAAAAAAAAAAGCCACCGTCTTCTTCCCTC
Source organism: Ophiodon elongatus (assembly GCA_016806645.1). NCBI lineage: Eukaryota > Metazoa > Chordata > Actinopteri > Perciformes > Hexagrammidae > Ophiodon > Ophiodon elongatus. The sequence goes on along the minus strand of JACSYO010001271.1, from coordinate 130,883 downwards.
TCACACTCTCCGTCCTCTAATAACCCTTGCACTGACGGTTACAATATGGAAGGAGACGTATTGCTGCAGACGGCGCACTCGTTTCCTCAAGGAAATGTCAGCGGCGAGCCTGTGGAGAGGCGGCAGAGTGTGGGAGCGCGAGCTACAAGGGGGTGGCCCGTTTGTTTGTCTGTCTGACACCTCCATTCAGGATCAGCTTCCAAAAAAATAAAAAGTCTGATTTGTTAATGGCAATGTGAAAATCATGGGACCCCCCCCCCCTCCTCACTTGCATTTATTGGCCGAAACGCCTAGAAAAGCCCCTTGAATTGTGCTCGGGTGGGGTCTTATGCTGGTCATGGAGACGGCAACAACCTATTGAACATGTTGCAGCTCTTAATTACCATCAGGAGTGTAGCTTGTCTACTCGGTGAACGTGCAACACATATTTACAGCATGCGAGCCTTTCTAAGCAACAATCTTTTACTCCCCTTCTTTCATTACTCTTTACCATCGGTTAGATTTTTTTTTTCCGGGCGTTGGAAATCTCTGAAAGGGGTCAACATCTACTGAGTAACTTGACTGCAAAATGGGGGTCCAATAAACTGGACCAAGAGCCATTAAACCCTGGCCAAGTTCGACACCTTTAAGCTGAAGTAAAATCAACAAAAAGAAAAGCTAACCCAAATCCTTCTGAGTCAGGCTGCAACCTTCTCTCCCACACCAGGACCATGAGTAGTGCTGGGGCCATCTCAGGCGGATTGAAACTGGAACATACCATCTCCTCAGGTAAGCACAGGGGGGAGTTAAGCAGGTAGTATTTAAAAACTGCAAAAAAAACAAGAAGGAAATACAGACCTAAGATGCTCAAATATTTCTGACGTCTAAAGTTAGCTATAAGCACACACAAGAGGACACAGGTGTGCACCTAATTTAATAGTGTCATCTATTGTTTGGCAGTTGTCCCACTCCTTCACTTGACGGTGCCCGGTCACGGCGGAGGGATTATAAGGAGGCACACCTGGTTACACTGTAACTACAGGAGCAGATGATCTGTAGCACCAATGTGCAGAAGTGATCTTCGCCACAGTATTCTAAACCTTTTATAACACTTCCCTGACAAAACCTACACCCCTTAAAACAACCCTGTGGTTTGTCTGTTAACATTGACAAAGTAACAGTTCAACTGACGAGACACAGGGCTAACACATGTAATAATCAAAAAGTAGCTCATAATGTTGGCACTAAAACAGAGGGGAAACAGGCGTTAAAAAATCAAATCAAAATAAATTGCTCTGTCGATTTACCGTTGCTATATCCTCCTGCAATACTTTGCTGTATTTTATTTAGCTCACAGTGAGACCGCACCATCCATTAACCATACTGTACTGTTAGGCATTTTCTGTATCAGCTCCAGATAATGACCCAAAACATTCCCAACATCAGTAAAACGACAGTGTAAAAATCTATTCACACAAACTGCTAGTATTACCCAGGGACCTCTAGTACTTTCCAATAATTGCGGACATCGTCTGTGATCTTAATCCTCTGCAAATCTGCCATGTCCATAATTTGTCAAGTAAAAACTCAAGTGACCTATACCATATTTCGGCAAACACAAGAGTTCAAATGATAATATTAGTCCTGCATCCCTGTGATTTGGGGTTGTATTTATTTATTTTTTATTAAAAAGTTATTTTTGTTTTCTTCGCACATTTTTTCTGCCTCTTTCCTGGTCAACAATTATGGAGGCAGCTCGGCAAGTTTTGACAGCATTTTAGGTGCAAATGCACGAGGTTCATTTCAGTTCCAAGGAATGGAGACCCATTAGCATTCAGAGGTCTTGTGAGTATTATATAAACATAAATAGGCCTGTATAATAAAACTTTCTAAATCACCTGAGGTTGTCTGGTAATACTAGTCCTGTGCGAATAGGGCTTAAGACAGTATTTGTGAGCTACCTTCTCTTATCACGGCTCAGATTTAATGACCTTTCATCAGGGCTAAAAAAGAAAGCCACACACTGCACCACCTTTTTTAATAATCTCCTTCCTTTCCTAATTTAGATTTGATTGGTTATGAAATGCGCCGGCCTGCCGGGACTCAGGTTTCAGCATTCATCAGCATTTCCTGGTTGCAAATTGACGGCACAAATAGAGACATACAGTACTTCCATGCATGCAAAAGGACATCGACACGCACGCGGGGGCATCGTCGGCATAAATGATGGAGTCCCACCCAGGAAGGGCCTTTTTTATGCTTAATTCCGTATGCATTCAAGAAGAACCAACACATGCAAGGCTATGCTGGCTGATAAATTGTGTGTTGGAGTGTTGGAATAACTGAGTGGATGTTAGTTCAGTTTAAACCTTGAGCAGAAAAGAAATGAAGCACTGATAACTCCCTTGAGAGTCCTTCTATATATGGTACAGAAGCATGAAATGAAGAAAGCTCAGATAGTTCTCTAGCTGTACTAGCCAGCACAGACTGGTAACTGTAACACGAGTATTTGCATTTACTACTTTGTTACTTTTCTAGTACGTTTTAAGAACACGCAATAATCAGAGTTGTCAATTAGTCTTTTTTTGGACAAGTTGCTTAATGAGAATCAGCTTCTTCTGCAACTGTACGCATGTTTTGTAGTAAGTCAAAGCTTCCCCCCCAACCCCTAAATCTGCCACAAAGTCAATCATCAACTGGTCGAGGCTCATGCGACCTGTCCAGGCTTTTAAAGGCCAGCCTGAGTCAAACTGGAGGGGACAGTGAAATCTCATATGATGGCAGATTTGTGTGCCAGAGTTCAGTGAATGCCAGCTTATTGCTATCGAAAAGGTCACCGGGCTGGAAGCGGAATAAAAAGCCTTCACTGGGGAGGGTGGTGTGTGTGTGCATGTGCATGTGTGTGTGTGTTTTGGGGATGAAGGCTGCAACCTGAGGTAACCATGCTCATATAAGCACCACACCCTCCGGCTGCCTCTCTGCCTCTCTCTCTCTCTCTCTCTCTCTCTCTCTCTCTCTCTCTCTCTCTCGTCAGGCTTTGGTGTCTGTTACCTTCAGCTCTCCAGGAAGCAGTCGCAGGCCTTTAGAATACACCCCGCCTCTGTGAGCGCAGAATCAATTACCAGAGAGATGAAATTCTCCGATAACACGGCCTAATGATAATTGCCCCGAATCTGCAATGATCTGACTCACGATACAAACCACTATTGGCACTGCAGCAGCGTATTGGCAGCCGCGGTAGCTGGAATATCAATGATAATTGTTCCGATGTTGATTTGGAGCCACGTTACTGCCTGGGGTAAACAGAAACCGATTGCGGAGAATTGGGCTCTACGGCAAACGGCGGGGGGTCATATTTCACTCATGTTTATGTGATTACCGTACAGCAGAGAGAGGAAATGGTTATGTGGGAGCAAACCACGCCTGTTTAATTGAAGAACTCGCATCACACTGACTGCCGGAGACACGAGGGCGGCAGCGCGGCGCAATCTCCCGCTAATTCAATAAGCGCTCATCAGACTGTTAAAAGGCTGGCAATAATACAGTAATGATAAACTCGCTTTCAACTGTGCGTCCACAAATAGAGCCGGGCTCCACCGGAGCATCGGGACACTCACGGATGGCCGCTGCTCATCCGGCACTCGTCCAGTTCATCTCCACAACGCGGCCGCTTTCACGGGCAGAACAACCTCGGGTTTCGAGCGGGGATCAATCGGAGGTCAAGGAGTCATCCGGAGGGAGAACTCAGGGTGACCCCCCCCATTTTGACGGATATGGCTTCCTAACCCCTCCCCCCTCCCCCTCCTCTCACCCCACCCACCCAGCCTCCTTTGCCTTCGACCAACCTTGTCCGATCGCGGGAGTCAGCGTTTTGCAAAAGTGCCTGAGAGATGTCGGGCTGAATAATGTGTCCTATGAATAAAACACATTAGCTACAAAACACGCTGAATTATTCACATTTCAGAGCCTCCATCGCGCCCCGCGCAGGAGATATTAGGACTTCAGTCGCCGTGTGCTTTTGCACACAGTCCTCTGGGTCTCTGTCTCCCCCGTGTTCGCTGCGTGTCGCTTCTCTCTTGATCATTCTCTCGCTGTCTTTGTCATCTGTATTTTGTTAATCCCTGTCTGCTCCTCTGCGCCTCCTCTCAGCTGACTTTCCGCTGATGGAGACCGTCTATTTATACTGCTCAAGTCACTACTTTTCCTGGAACATCTCGCTATTTATCTAAAGGGCTCTTGAAGCTGCTGAGGAGCGCATTTGTTCTGAGAGAATCTTTGATGACTTGGTAACGCGCGCCGGCCCACAATGGATTCATCATTTAGCGTTAATCTGAGGCGACAAGCTGTGAGTTTCAAAGTGAAAAGCACCCGGAATAAGGAGGAGGGCGGTTTGTTAATTAAATACTTGACCTAATATGCATCTTTTTTGCTCATTTTATTTTCGGCTCCACCAGGAATTTGTGATTTTCGTGATTGCGATGTGATTTGCAGAATCAACAAGCGCCACATGAGCTTCAAAGGGTAAAGCAATCAACCGATCAGTGCTTTTTATAGGACTGTCTGCATTTTAAATCCCTCTCGTCCAACAGAATATCATTTTTAGTAATCCCGATGAACCCAGCGTGCACAACGTGGAACCCCTTCATCAACAAGTCGAGGCCCCTTTTGGGAACGGGACCGCGAGTCTACAGCCGCGGTAACGGCTGTGTGAGGCTAAATGCTAGCATGTCAGCATGCACACATGCAGGTGTGATGTTTACAAAAGAGGCTCCTGCTACGTTATCTCAAAGTTGATCACCAGAAAATCTGACGCACTCGGAGGAAGACAAACGTCAAATAAACATTTAAAAGGGTGAAGAATGACCACATTAGTGAACGGCCACAAAAAAAGCAAAACAATGAACACTGACCGCACTGCACCCGCAAAAGCGTTGCTAATGTCAGAAAAACAAAAGCCTCATGTACCGGAACTTCAAATAGCGCTCCACTTAACGTCTCATACTGTACATGCTGTTGTATTTTTAGTCCACCTGTGCACTATTTCACCCGGAGATAGTTGGAATTTTTTTAGGCCACCCACTCATCTGACTCTGCTAAAAAGAGACTGACGCAACAGAGGAGCCGAAAATCTAAATGAAAACGAGCGAGCCGTATTCTCCGTGCGACTCTGATGTGTGCGGGGAAGCGGGATGTGTGTTTTGTTCATCGGTTGAGTCACGGAGTCTTCTGCAAGTGAACACAGCACATGAGACAGTGTTTGCGGTGCACTCCCAGGAGCAGCTTTCTAAACAGCAGAGCGTGACGTCAATGGGCACGAGCCTCGGTTTCCTCAGCCCCGGCAACGTAGCTGAGTCACGCGGGCTTTGAGACTGTCTGTCACGGCTGCGGGGTCCGAACAGGCCGAGCCGATGAGCACGATACGCAGACTCAGATGAGAGAGCTCACTCGGTGTTATGTGCGCGTGTGTGTACAATTTATAAAACGAAAGATATGGGGTGGGGGTTCTTCACTTTTGCATGTACTCACCAGGGCACAGTAAGTCTCCGGAGGGTCTCCACAGGTGATGTTGGGGGGATCCAGAGAAACCTTCAGGTACTGGGTCATGTCGGCTGCCTCCGGCTGGCAGGCCATGTAGTCCCAGGTGAGGCCTTCGTCCGAGTAAATCTGGGACTTGCACACATCGTAGTGGCCCCATGCTGCCGGGTAGTGCTGCATGGCCGCCTGGCAAAGCCCGGTCCACAGAGCCTGCAGCGTCAGCGCCAAATGGAAACGCATGACTGTGTCCTCTCTCGGCTCCCTCTCGAGGGCCTGCGTCTCCTTTCTGAGGGGGTACTAATGAGGGATCCCTCTTCTACTTCCACTTATTCCAACTCACTCAACTGGAGTGAGGAGGCATGCCAAACTCCCCTCAGGTGGAGTGAGAGTCGTGTTGTTGTTTTTTCGTTGCTATTTCTGTCCCCTTTTTCAGGTTTCTCGGGGTGGTGGCTAACTACGAGGGATGGCCAGGTTACCGGCCCGTTGAGAAGATAAGAGGGGAGGATTGAGGGAGGGAGGAGGAGGAGGAGGAAGAAGAGGAAGGGGGGAGGGGGAGAGGAGGCAGGAAGGAGATAGCCCCTCTGACACGCTGATAGGAGGATGAGTGACAGGTCTCCTCAGCTCGCCCGGCTGTCAATCATGGTCCTCTTCCTTTTGGTGCTGCGGAGAAACAAAAGAAGGTGTGGGGGGGGGGAGAGGAAGGGGGTGATGAATATACCTCTTTCATGGGAGTAGAATTTGACAGTGAGAGAACATTAGCTGGCGCCGCGGCAAGAATGAAAGGTGTACGTGTGAGTAGAGAGTTGGATGGGTGCAGGTAGGGGTGCCATGTTGGTGTTTGTTGTCCATCAAAACACAGACAATCAGTAAGTGAGGCCATCGGGGGGGTTACATTGGATCCTGCTGCTTTCACACCAGACCCTCATCTCACTCAGCGGTGTCAAGCGTGCAGTGTGACATACTGTTCAGCTTTCTCCATCCCCTCGCACACCCCACACACACTCCACACACACACACTCCACACTGCATGAGCTGGACTGATGAAGAGCAGACGTCTATAGATCTGATCCGATGGTGCCGTCTTAATCAGGAGCAGAACTGCGAGGCGCTACTAGTTCCATGGCGACACTTGAACTGTCCGTGTGGCGTATTGCCATCAAAATACTATTGTTGATAACCAAAGGGATTGTGGGAAAAGAGAGACTGTATAGTAGTGGATGAATATATAAGAAATTGTTCACAAAATAAAGAATACCTTATCAGTTAGTGGACTGCCGTGACTCAAATCTTTACATTTTACATTTCAGCTCATGCCCTTCAACCTGCATGACGCTGAGCCGCCGGTGAACAGTTGCTCTTGGGTTTTCACTACGAGCAAACCCCTTCCACATTACCCGCGGCTATCTGATCTATACAACAATTCGGATTACAGCAGCTTTTATACTCGAGTGAACAAGTGAAAATAGCAATGCCAGACTTTTTTCTCAAACGGGATAAAGTTGCCACTCTTGATAAAAACTGCCGTACGTTAACGTAACTATCTTGCGGCAAGTGCTGCTTTCGCGTTCCTTCTCTTCTGTGGTAGAGCTGTCTGTAGCAGGAGCCGCTGCACTATATCACATACAGTGATTTACCTCCCAGGCAACGTAGCGCCCATTTATATCTGCCAACCGTTGTGAGCGCTGGCCTCACTTCTCCTTTTGTCTAAAGCTCTCGTAGCTGAGCCTCAGACTTGTCACCCTGCTGTCCTACTACTGTTCCTTCAGACGTTTCTCTATTTTTGTTCTTCAGTTGACCTTAAAAAAGGTTTGTCTTCAGGCCGTCTACAACCTGCGTGTAGAACTCGATGTGTCGCTAGCCAGGAAGGGAGCAGTGGAGGAGCCCGTGGACACAGGTATGTGGAATGTGTCCGGCCAATACAGCCTCCAGTCATCAGGGATCAGTTAGAAGCTACTGTCAGTGTTTTTCTTTTGTCTTAAATGGTGTTATTAACACACACATTCCTAATTAACTCATCATTCGATTTGATCACACACTGGGTCACAGCAGCGTTAAATAAATAAAAATGAACTGTAGCATCGGTAGAAATAAAGGGGGGAGGATAATATTAGCATAGCACAAACTGATGGGTTTCAAGAGATGTATAAAAAGTCTGGATTTCAGCACCATCGGTCGAGAGCAAGTTGTGGCAGAACGACGAGGTGACCTGTGTAACGTGAGAAAGAGAATATGGGGAAAACAATATTCTGTATGTACAGTATAGGAGTTGGGTTCACATTCAACGGCGCACCAGAAGCCTGGAGACGAGACGCCTTCCAGATGCTTCTCTTGATCATGGAGACACAGCGTTAAGATGCACAGATCCGGAGAGATTTGACGTATAGAGAAGAAAAACCACACGTCTCATGTGTGTATAGGAATGTGGTAATTTACATTTGCCTCTTCAAAGTACACATTTGACATGTTGTACCAAAGTGTAGTAGATCCGGAGCTGCATCTGTGTCCGATACTCTGTGCTCATTCAGAGCCATTTCAATCTGACTGAATGTACATCATCATTTTAGGGAACAGCCGATGTCAGGGACAAAGGCTCAGTGGCTTAGAAATATGTCCTATACAAAGCAGTAAGTGCACAAAAAAAATAAAAAACATCATCTATTTCTACTGGAAACAAGATAGTGGAGGCCAAAAAAACTTGGTCAATGTGAGGAATTCAAGAACATGGCACGACAAGATGAATCTTACAAATTGCCGCTCATGGCATATGCTGTGTTTAAAAAATAAAAAGTAATTCTCGGGGCAAAATGGAGATCCGTTACATCACTTATGGCAGGAAACGGGAATCCAGACGATCGAGACAGGCAATGTAGAGTCAGTACAAAAGATGTACCAGAGCAGGTATTGCCAGTCAGAGGACGGAGGAAGGGGGACGAAAGTTAAGGGGGGAAAAGAAATGAAGCACCTTAAATGTAAAATGTAAGAATGTCAATGGGGGAGATGTCAGCAGGTGAGGAAGCAGCCAATTATCCAGAGGAACTCTTGGCACCGGGCTCCCTGTTCCCATTAAGAGACATAATATTACCGTGTTACGGGGGGAGACTAAAGAGATGGCCGGAGAGTGTCTGCGTGTCTGTGTAAGAGTGTGTGTGTGTGTGTGTGTGTGTGCGCGCGTGGAGAGGTTCAAGTCATGGGTAATGAGACAACAAGCGGAGGCGAGGCTTGGATAACAAGCAATAGAGATCACAAAAGCGGGGGTCATTATCACTCCACCATCCTGGACTCAGCAGCCCCCCTTCCCTTTCATTACTCCCTGCTTATAACCCTCCGTCGGCCCCGAAGAGAAGAGGGAGGGGGGGGGGGGGAGAGCAGATGGGAGAAGTGTGGACGTGCATTTTAAGGGAGGAAAGGGGGTTTATTTTAGGGCAGGTCGCTTCCTCTAACCATCGATCAAGGGCCGAGGACATCAGAGGAGGCCCACAGGAAGTCTGACATTCTCGCGCGTGCACCGGATTATGTACTGCACCGTGGGCACCGTGGGCACCGAGCGACGAGCGCGTGTACAGTAACAGTGAGGAGGTCAACGGGTGGGACTGCCAGACCAACTATTTCTGTCTGGCAGTCACAAAATAAAATGCGTATAATGAAGCCTGCATGGTCACAACACATTGTATTCGTTACCTGCGGTGTGTTTGGAACAACTTGAAATATGTGAAAAAGTCACATGAAAAATGCAATTTGTGTGTGATTAAAAAAATGCTTTAAATGACAGTTTGTGCTGATGTGGTTATTCCACACCGATGTTCAAATACCTTCTTAAAATTACATTTACTCCTTCTCCCTCATTGATAATGCAGAATCTATTAATATACAAATTTTTTTTCGTTAAAAAGATTCAACTACCGGACGCATGACTAATTCAACAACTAGTCTGCCTGACTAGTCTCCACATCACACTCATACTGGACCGTGATTGGCTTCCAGACTATGGTTGCGGTGTCACTCAGTCGCTGCTCGTGCACACGCACGTGTTGAGCTGAGATTGGAGGAGCGCACGGAGAAACTTTTCCCCCTCCAGCAGATGGATGTCAGCCTTCTGCACCGACAGGCTCAAACATCCAAGTGAGGGGGAACAATAAGCAAAACACATTTTGGAGTGCAGGAGGACTTATGAATAAAATATAAAAAAAAAAAAAAGATAAGAAAAATGTAAATATATAAAAAGAAATTGAAATATAAAAAGAAAAAAGTTAAAGCAGCAATTTAAAAAAAAAAGTGTCACAAAGAGGGAAGTAAAATCTGTGTTAATGTTTTAAAGATATTACACTAAACTGAAGATGAAAGGAGGTTAAGTAGACAAAATGTCATCCTCCTACGTATGCAGTTATTAAACCTTTAAAATGTTTAAATAAACACATTTCAGTGTGGTTAAATATTCATATTTATGGTGGAAACACTGGATATTTGCATGTTTGTCTGCTTGAAAGTCAGACCAATTTTAACATCCAATTTTAGCAAATGGATCGGCACATTGGGGTCAGATATAGGCCCCCCAATGGCAGTAAACCACACACACACGACAGGAGGCCAGTGTGTGAGGATGTGCTGAAGGGGGCCTAAGGTAAGCACATTTGTTTTTAAATATATATTTGGAGACAAGAATCTTCCACAAGGCTGCCGAGTTCACCCCCACGCACCCAAAACTGCCGCCCGGGAGCCCGACCACTCCCCAGTCTCTCGGGGGGGCCTGAGAAACAGCCCTCGGTGTCCGCTTCTATTTCATCCCCGGGGCCAGTCGAGCATGATGGAGTGTTTCTCCAAATCACGGGGGAGTGGGGGGGGGGGGGAGGAGGGGGAGGGGTTACACGCACATCCCCAGAGCCGCCCGCTCTTTACTACACTGGTGGGAGTCACTTGTAAATCATGCATGTCATCAAATGAACATGTTAAGGAGCACACGTCCCTCACATCTGTCCTACCCCCCCACCCTCCTCCACGCACACACACATACACACACACACACACACACACACACACACACCCCAGCTTCTTCTCACTTTAAGCCTCAAACTTCTGCGCTTTCAGTGGCAACTTTTGATCAAACTGCTAAAATCACACCTTCACATTCAAATTGGCAAATAAGCACTCTATGTTGTTTTCCTCCTTCGGGCCACAACCACTTCTCCTCCCATCCATCCACTTTTCAATCATTGCCCGTATTGATCATTGCATTTCCGTTACTGACCGCTTGTTTGTGTGGGTTCAGCGTTTTCTCCTGCTGCCTACAGTGTTGCCAACATTGTGAACGGCTCCAGACTCCAGATTTTTACTCCTTCCTTTGATCAAAAAGGCACTTCTTTTTTTTTTTTTTTTTTTTTACCTCACTGAGGATGGAAGAACTGCCAGGTCATAATCTCACGCGAATCACCGAAGGTGGCCCACAGGGGGCAGTGCTTACACACCTGCCTGTCTATTTAAACTAAATATTAACACATTATATTATTAATAAATGTCCCAAAATTGAATGAAAACGGTCCACTTTGGCCCCTAAAGGATGGGGACAGCACAGAGTGAGGTGGAATAATTACAAGGTTACCACTCATATCCCAGCTACCCCTCTTACCCTCCCCCCCCTCCCCTTTCATTTTTAATTTCACGCATTTTATGCACTTTCAAGGGCAATTTCGGACCCTGCTTCTGTCCTTACTCTATACCTACTTTCATCTTTTCTGCCTCTACCTGTTTCATATTCCCCACAAGAGAGAGATAGAGAGAAGGAGAGAGAGAGAGAGAGAGGGAGAGAGAGAAGGGCAGACAGATGAAAGATAGATAAAGATAGAAGCTGGCTCAGCTTTGGAAAAAACTAAAAACTAAATTAAAAAATATTATTCCTCCTGCCTGCTCTCTGAGCTCCACTCACCAGATTTCTCTGGCTGCCTTTCCAGAATCCCTAATCTCGGCTGTTAACAACCTGCCAATAGGGCCCCGCCGCGCTCATGAATAAACATAGGGAGACGGAGCGCGGCCCCGCGAACATGACAGCCAGCCTCACCGCGGACCAGCGAGCACGCCTGTAATGCTTCCCCGGGGCTCGCCTCCCGAGTCGGCCCATCACTTAGCGCTCGGCTCACTTTAAAGACGTCGCCGCCTTCAATCGGCGGGCTTATGATCTTTTAATAATGACGGCAGGTAGCAAATGGCCGGAGCGCTTGACAGCTGGTTAAGTGTTCGCGCTTTTTTTGGGACGGGTGGTGGGTGGTGGGGGGACAGGGGACAAGGGACGGGTGGTGGGGGGACAGGGGACAAGGGACGGGTGGTGGGGGGACAGGGGACAAGGGACGGATGGTGGGTGGTGGGGGGACAGGTGGTGGGTGGTGGGCAGCCGCAGGAGGAATCAAAGCGATAACACCGCCCGCGTTGAGGCTTGTTTTCCGCCTCTGATGTGATCAACTGTGCGGGGAAACCTGCACGCAATACAGATGTGCGCCATAACGAGGGGCCTCAATCCTGACCGGGTTCCACTAGTTTCAGAGGCTTGTTCCCTGTAAAAGGGCCATGTGAGTGGTGGCCCCTGCTGAGGTAACCGTTCCTGTACCGGCCTCTCCTCAAAGCCCGGAGTCTGCTGGAGCCAGGCGGGTCAGGCCTCCGGGGGCCGGCGCGTCCCTGACTGCCGAGGACGCGCCTCCACTGGCCTCCACCAGCTGCAGCTGCAAAAATCCTCCATTACTCCCTCTTGTCCCTTCTATAACTGCATCCAGCCCACCCACCAGCAGCCCCCCTTCCCCCCCCTCCCCTGGAGCTGCAGAAGCTGCCACATGCACTCTGCGTGTGCGAGAGCAGCCCCTCTGACAGGGTGACTGTGCCGATGCTGACCCAAGTCGAGCTGAACACCACTACCCACCCACCCCCCTCTCCCCCGGGCGTCAGTTACTCCAGCGCCGCGTACACACAGCCAGTGCACTGGGGGGGAGGAGGGGAGAGGGGGGGGGCACCCGACGAGACAGTGAGACCAGGATCACGAGTCCCTCCGTCCCTCTCGCTCCCCAACTGCCTCCTCGCCACCGAGCATGCCTCTCTCTCTCTCGCTCTCTCTCTCTCTGTCGCTCTCTCTCTCTCTCTCTCTCTCTCTCTCTCTCTCTCTCTCTCCCCCTTGCGACACGGGAACACCTCATGCATTATTAAAGACACTCTTCCTAAAAGGCTGCCGGCGCATTACTCTGCAGCCACAGTGACATGTCTGGATACTCAAAATGTCCACTTTAGCTCCAAACAAATGCGCTCACGCAGGTAGCTCCCGCATGCACGCTGGAAATGCACGCAGAGAGAAAGAGAGAGAAAGAGAGAGAGAGAGAAAGAGAGAGAGAGAGAGAGAGAAAGAGAAAGAGAGAGAGAGAGAGCCACATGGCTTAAAGTGGCAGCCGCTCACAAAACACACTAAAGATGAGTCATTATAGCCTTTACTTCACAGGGTGAGGGAATAACGTCCACCACTGAGGCCATACAGATGAGTATTGACTGTGACTTGAAGTCTAATAATAACTCCTCCACTTTTCTTAATGCTGAACTTCAAAATGCACAGTGTGTGTGCACATCCACCCAGTGTGTGTGCCTCAGCCTCCTACGAGACACCGTGTCTCTGGTGATAGGCATGAGCACCAACTTAAAGGACTAATTGGTAAGATCCGATACAAGGCCGAGGTAGGATCGTGAGAGTCTTGCAGGTTATAATGTGCATACATTAATATCAGGAGTGGAGAGCCAGCGCACACCAGTCCCAGACGTGTATGTAACACCGAATTAATCGAGAAGCTAATGCACACGTAGAGGAGTGCGCCGATGTTGAGCGCATGTCTCAAAAAGCAGCCTGTAAGCGGCTGCCCGTGTCCTTGAGGCCATGTAGGCCAACTGGCTGCAGCGTGACACCATCGGAGTTACGCGTGATAGCTACATAGGCAACGATGAGGTCATAAGTTCCACAAGGGGGCGCCTGTAAAAAAAAAAACGACCGGAAGATGTGATGACAAGTTGTGGATGCATCCAAGGTTTCCTCTTTTTTTTTGTTGTTGTTGTAAATATGAATAGTTGTCCCTGGTTCTGAGGCTTTGGAAGTTGAGCCCCAGCTCCCCGGCCGCTCCTCAGCGCTCCGTCACAGGAGAGGAATGCAGTCAGAGTCACTTCCATAGCCACGCTGCTTTAACGCAGCGCTGAGGAGCATATGGTCCAACACGCACACACCAACAAAAAGTAAACTTTACAAGCAAAACCAACAAAAACAAAAACAAAAAACCCAACAACTTACATTTCTCGTCAGAGGTACACTCCCCGTCCCCTCGCTCTTTACCGCCGCTCAACAAGTTCAGAGCAGCGGACTGAGCGTGGATGGAGAAAGAGGCTCTTTAAGATGCGCTCCTCAACAGGAATGTGATGAGTGCGCACGTCAGTCTCTGAGGAATCGCTGTGCGCACCATCTCGCGCTTCTCCTCGCCTGGCGACCGAGGCGGGAGGAGGAAAAAAAAAAAAAAAAAAAAACGATCAAGAGGAGGATTTTCCTGCCACTTCAAAAACAAATGACTGATGGCCGTCCAGAGGGCTCGGTCAGCACCGCGCCCGGCGTAAACGGGGGGGATTTCTGAGCAGCAGCTCCCGTGCCAAAGTGTCCATCATCCCCTCTCTCTCTCTCTCTCTCTCTCTCTCTCTCCCCCCCCCAAGTGTCATTCCATCACGGAGTCAATCGGAGGCGCAGCGATGTCCGTAGAAAAAGGGAATAAAACCCACCACTTCTGCAAAAGAAACTTTGAGCTGCTGCCGCGCGTCCCTCCTGGTTTTTTCTGGTTTTGTTTTTTTTTGTTGGTTTTTTTTGCCCCGTTTATAATTCCTTCGTTTCCAAACAGTCCTGCTTGCGGATCTCTGCGCGAATCTCGTCCCCAGTCTCTCCTGCTCCCGCGCCAAGAGTAGTCTTCAGCCACTCAACAGGGGGGACGTGGATCACACCAATCAGAGAATATCCGCGTGCACCTTCCTTCCCCTGGTCGGGTCTTTTTTTCCCCCGTCGCGGCGCAGCACCGACCGCCCAGACCGAGATGACGGGGATGATAACGCGCCCCCAGGCTCCGTCAGATGAGACGCGCACTCAGCTTGTTCCCCCCCCCCCCCCCTTCTCTCTCTCCTCCTCCTCCTCCTCCACCACCCCACCCCACCCGCGCACACCTATGGTTTCTCTCTCCACCCTTCTAGCCCGTCTCCACCTCGCCTTCCTTCACACAAACACACAAACACAAACACGCAAACCGTCCCTCGTCCGGGACCCCGTTGGGAGCTCAGGAGGAGGATCGCCTGTAGTTGAACCTCTTCACTCGATCGCGTTAAATCATCAAAGAAACGTTAATAGTCTCAAAGGAATGATTGCATCCGGGGGACATACAGTAGGAAGGGAGACGATCTCCGGCTCTCAGTTGGAGATCATAGCTGGGCAGCCAAACCGCGTGCACAAACATATGTTGTTCAAAGTGTGTATGGGCATGTGTGACACCGCAGACGCCAAGTTGGTTCTGGAATTCCATTTTATTTGTAGTGGTTATATGTATCTTGTAAAAATAAATGTCATATTTGTATGTTTCCGAATGGTGCGTAATTGTTGCCCCCAAAAAACCCCTCTATTGTGTAAATAAAACCTTGGGTTTATGTGGTTTTACAATCCTCGCCTCGTTCAGTGAAGTGGCCCTCCAAACTGGAGGAAGTCGTCTGAATTAAATAACTGGGACAGAAAATAAAAAGGTGCCACTCCAGCGCGAGGGCGCCGTTCTAGAAAGTAAGAAAGTGGCCGCTGATAATTGGCCAATAAACAAGTCGTTATGAAAGAAAGAGGGACTTTTTTCATGTATTATAATGTCACATCAAAACCCACAAACTCTCTAGACGGCTTAAGGCCAAGTACGATCCCCAACGAGTTCAACGTTCATCAGCAGAGCACCGTCGTCTCCTCGCACCTTGGCTGGTTACCACCGCGAGGAGGGAGCGGGAGGGGCGGTCAGGTCACCACAGGTTAACCCCGCAGCAGGTCGAGCCCCTCTCTGTGTGTGTGTGTCCACGCCTGCGGTCCGCGCGCAGCCTCCACAGGCCCCGGAGAGGCCCTCTAATCACCTCCCCGCTCACTTCTTCACCCCGACGTGTGCTGGGGGCTTCGTCACGTCCACTGGTACCGGCAGGAGGACGGAAAGGAAGCCCAGAGGACGTGCGTCAAAGTCTCCTTGTGACCAGACAGATTTTTTTTTTTTTTAAAGATGAAATACAGATAAAAGATGGTTATCCAGCGTGATAAAAAAATAAGAAAAAAAATAAATTGGATGAGCGCTGCCTCCGGGTTATCCACAAATGACCAAGAATCATGTGTGTTATTATCCGCACGGTGCGTGACTAATTCATTTAGGTGTGGAAACGCAGTGCCCATATAGCGCCTTGGCTCTGCGCGCTCACGTGTCCACGAGTCCTTTATAGCCTCACATATACATACAGGTGAGTTATGCACACAAACAACCCCGTAAGAGCACAGCCGTTCAGTCTGAGAAATAATACCAGAGCTCTTTCCCTTGCAGAGTCTGGAGACTCACAACATTTAAGCTACACCTGACTCCCTTTCCTTTTCGCTGCTTAGTACATTCCGACACATAGAAAAAAGTGCCAAATGAAAACAGACAAAGATAACCAGCCCAAAAATATATATATAAAAAAATAGCATCTGTTCTCAAAATAGTCGGCTTACTTTCTCTCATCACGACGCACAATCTCGGCCACCCACTCGGTGCGCGTCGCAGCGGAGCTTCTAAAGTTTACGCGCTCCGGCGTTCTGGGGTTTTTTTTGGAGGAGAACGGAATGGAAAGAAAGCGGCAGCCGGAGCCTCTCACCTGGGTCTTCAGTGCGTCATGCCGCCGAGGAACAGCCGCCCGCGTCGCCTGTTGCAGCCCAAATAAATCCGCTTTGAAAAACCGGGACATGTTTCGCGCGGCGCAGGAACGGGAAGCGACCAGCTCGTGTCTCCGCCGCTCCCGGGGAATGGAGGGAGAGAGCTCCCGGTACCGGCGCAACGTCACTCAGAGCCGGGCTCACACACACACACGCACACACACACACACACACACACACACACACGTGGAGACGACAAGACGGGGGGTTGGGGGGGGATCTTCCAAGACAAGTGTAACGGTTCTTTTTTTCTTCTTCTTTTCTTTTTTTTTTTTTTTTAATATTTTATTTAAAAGTTGTTTAAAATGAAGCGGAAGATTCCGAGTGGCTCCCGGGAAAGAGCCCGCGAGACAGCAGAGAGTGACTCACCGCTCTCCGACACAATGAGGCGCGGAGGCTTTTGACGACCGACTTTTCACCTCAAGTTTATTCCTCTGCTGAAAGCCTGCGAGCAGAAGCAGCTGCCACCGCTGCAGTTCTACAGCCCCCACTGTCCCGTCACATCCTACAGCTCAAGCACACTTTGGTGGGACACGTCCCCGAGACCACTGGCACCTCCGGTCGTCATATAGTGGAAGGGGTTTGAGGGGGAAATCTATTGGCACCAATTTCAATTTCTGTATTTCTGTATTTCTGTATTTCTAAGATCGCGGCTTCCAGGAATAATGTCCTCGTGATGTAACAGCATCCAGCAGCAGCAGCCAGACACAGAGAGCAGAGGGGGTTTGGGGTTAACGTGTGTGCATTGTGATCCAGACAGAGGCGGCCACTCTCCCCGATCAGCCTCTTGCTCTTCAGAGTCCTCACTCAGAGGTCAGACCACTGATTTGATGGCCATGTCTAAACCTGCTATACACATAGTGCCTTTTTAAAAGTCCCGCGATGGGAATTCACGAGGTCACATCATGACATCTACGGAACATTGCAGATCTTATACAGGAGAAGGCATTATAACACAATGGAGGGCTAAAGGCAGAAAATCAGACCTGGGAAAAAAAAAGAAGGGAAACAAAGAAGATATAGGACGATGACCTGGTCTTTGAGCACTTCCAGCTGAGTGGGGTAGCAGATCTGAGCCAGGGGGTTCAGTTTTGAAAGCTGTAACGAGCCGAATTGAGTTGATGGAGAAAAAGACAAACCCAAACCAGTACAGGGACCCGGTGGTCTTGGTCTACACGGGGCAGTTTACTTTGTTAGTGAGACAGTGGACAGGTTAAGGACACGGCCGAGGAGACAAATCTCCACACGGCCTGCCTCTCTCCTTCTGTGAGCCCGAGGGCCACTTGCCTTCACATGGACCTCGCTTTATTTTTTTCCCCTCCCCTTATTCACTCAAGAAAAGAGGAGTTCACAGGAAAGCTACACAAAGAGCACATTCACGTCCCTCTTATTAACTCAACACCGGGACACGGTAATGTGTTCACTCACAATACAGCTTCTTTCTTTTTTTCCTTTTTTTTTCTTAAGCTCACCGGCAGACTGTTGAAGCAGCTTCCTGTCTCTTCCTCTCAAGGACTAAAAACATTAAGCTCAGGAGGGGTTGTGTGTGCGCGTTACAGGATGCATGCGTCAGACAAGATGTGGAGAGGGGTCGCAATGAAAGGACGATGCATTCTGTGTGTGGAGGATTAGTCTCTCACACACACACACACACACACACTGAGACAAAAAGACACACACATGCACACGACCAGACACATGTGTCTTCCAATCAATCAGTGGGTTCAATAGATGGCTCTTTACTTGCGAGCCCGATAATCACGTGGCCCCCTCTCTTTCCCATATCTCGCCTCCACCCTTGTGTGCGTGTTGTTAAGTGTCTCTCTTTTTTTCATTCTTGTCATATCTCGTGATGGTTATTAGAAAATTGATGGGCAAAGCTGTTTTTTTGCACATCCCTGTCTGGCGGACGCCAGGAATGCAGAGGTATTGGATTTGTCTTCTTTTTTTTACTCCTGTTCAATGAAGGGTAATGTTGCCTTCTCGAGAGGTGTGTGTGTGTGTGTGTGTGTGTGTGTGTGTGTGTGTGTGTGTGTGTGTGTGTGTGTGTGTGTGTCTTGATAGAGGGGTCGGGGGGGAGGTTATTCATAAAGGAATATTGTGTGTGGGCCTGTGCTCCATACACTTTTATGTGGCGAGAGACCGCTGTGTCATCAAGCTGACTCGGAGAGTGCGTTGGGAGCTCGGATGAAAGTTCAGGCAAAACTAACAGAGCAGAAAGCAGCGACCTCCTCTAGTAGTGGAAGTATTCCACATCAATACAACAATGTACAATTTCACTAACAGGGAAATGTACTTCAAGTATCGTGGAATGTTTATGACTGATGGCAATATGATGATTTACACCACGGTTTTTTTGTCCCAGACTGTTTACACTGAAGTATTGTGATGGGAAAATATGTGTGTGACTAATAGAAAATTATATGAGAGTCTATTAATTAAGGACTTTGTTAATAAGACCATGTGTATGCGTATTTAGCTGTTAGACTGAAACTAATTGTTAGACTGAAGCAAATTTCTGGAATGTTCCATATGCCGTAGACATGAGATCAAATTTAGCAAACGGTCTTAGAGAAGTTGCGAAACAAGAACACAGTGTCAACAATCAAGGTCAGAATCCAGAAGAATGCGTGAGAAGCTTACTGTTAGACGTTCTATAAATTATGATGTGATCTGTGAAATGTTGAGACATTTGCTACGGGCTGCGGAGCGTACAGTTGTTGTGAATCTCTCCCTTGCAAGCAATAAAACAAGACAAAGACAAACTTGATTTCTAAAGACTTTATCCATTTCTAAACTTCGGCTTCTTCTCCTGGTTAACGTACAAATCTTCCATAACAGTATTTACTGGTGTTGTTAGACCGGACTGGCATTACCTTGTGATTTGACTGATTAACCAGTGAAACTGGCCGACCAGGTCATTGTGTCTGTGTGACTTCTCAATGTAATCTCAATTAAAAGACTCACTATATATGTATCAATACCGTGATGTATAGAATTAGTGAAAGAAACATCCTGATGCATCTGTAAGTTTAATGTTATTCTACTTTATATATTGTTAGTTAGCTTAATCTACCGATCATACACATTTTGTGTGTTAAATCTTAATCTATTTAGTAACTGGTGATTTCTGATTTGGGCAAATCCATCAGCTGGTAGAAGCTTCTTCTACGCAATATAGTGGCGGGTAAAGATAATAGTGCTGAATAAGGAATTCTATGTTTAAGTCACAGAAACATTGCATTGCATTAAACAGTCAAAAGGGGTGTTCAGTCTTCATGTGGACAAACAAAATGGGATGTGGTCCTGTGCAATCACGTCTTCTATATCTAACTCTGACTCTAACTCTGACTCTAACTCTGACTCTGACTCTGACTCTGATTCTAACTCTGACTCTAACTCTGACTCTGACTCTAACTCTGACTCTGACTCTGACTCTGATTCTAACTCTGACTCTGACTCTAACTCTGACTCTGACTCTGACTCTGACTCTAACTCTAACTCTGACTCTGACTCTGACTCTGACTCTAACTCTAACTCTGACTCTGACTCTGACTCTGACTTTGTGAGCGTCTGAATTCCCGCTTGACACAGTGAAACGCGATGGGGACTTCCGAGCTGCTCCCTCTGCTTCTGTAAAGCATCCCAACTTCTCCCGGGAGGCGAGACACTGGAGTGGGAGCCGGTGCATGTGGGTGGGGGTGGGGGGGGGGTGCATTGTGGGATGCCTCGGACGGACTGAATCAGGTCATTCTCAGCACCTTTGTGCACCTGCTCCGTTTTGGACCTCGTGTCAAAGGTTTATCACGCTTTATTTCATCCCCCCCAACCCCCAACCCAACCCTCCAACCCCCCCATCCCCCGCCCTAAATCTGCTGCCTGCAGACCTCTGCATGCTTATCCAATCCTGCACGGTGTCCTAAACCCATAACCCAACGCGCCCACATTGAAATATCATATTAGGTTATAAAACAATACCTGAGAAGAATTACATGGAGGCATAATCCAAAAAGTGCGTGATTGAAAAAGGATTAGCGGGTAGGAGGGTTGGGGGGGAGGGGGGGATGTGGCCCCACACAGTTTGGTGGATTTGTACTTTGCTCACAGGCTGAGAGCCGTCTGCCTCACGCTGATTGTGAATCGGGGCCATCCCGTTCAGATTTACGTGCCCCTGCGAGTGATTTGGGATTTACTTCCTTAACAGGCGCCGTCCAGACCCGTCCTCGTGGCGCGGTGTGTGTCCGTCCATGACGTCGCGCCTCGCTGCTTGTCAGCTGGATGCGTTTGTGATAGGCAGTGGCTTTCTTTTTCTTTTTCTTTTTTTTCGGGGCCGAGATTTTGCAGCTCAGAGCCAGAATAAATACAGTTTCTCATTTAAATAAGAGCAGTGTTTTCATAACTGTCGAGGAGAAAAATACATGGTACATGGCACGTGGGACCGAGTTATTTTGGGGTTTAGAGGCAAGCACGCGCATGGGGTCAGCTCTCCTGTTACTAACAATAATGATGACGAATGGTCTGGCCCGCCGGGGCCACAGGAAGAAAAGAAAAGTCCAGCTCTCTGGGGGTTAGTCACCAAATTAGCTTTTGTCAATATACCACGCCCCCCCACCCCTCCCTCCCAACTATCCTCCCAGGATATGCTGACAGAAATATTGGTTACTGTAAGCGAGTGTGGGAATTGAACGCTATTGGCTCATTCACAGCATCATTAGCATTCACAAGGATGAATGAGGGGCCACGATTAGATACTGTGGCCCGCCGGAGTCCAGTCAGGTTTCAACGGCGATCGAAAATGAGCTCTGCAGAATCGCGTTCAATGACACCCCACACACACACACCTTAGCTTTCACGTGAAGAGGAAGGCTCAGAATTCATATTGGGCGACTCATAGAGAGTTTTAGTACACATGTTAAAGGGGGAAAAAAATGACCTCCTTTTTATGTGGATGTCCGATCAGTGTGGATGGTGAATGTACAGTCGACTGAAGCAAAACATTTCCCAGTGTGTGCTGTATGGACTGGGACGACTGGGATTTTCCCATCAACCCTGATGGGACATTTACATTAAAAAAAAAGTGACGCATTTTCCCTTTAATCTGGTGACTGAAAACATCAACAGGAGGAAACCACTGCAGGAATTCAGATGGGCTTCCAGCACCATTGACTCAAATCAAACCACATTGCATCGTGAAGATTTAAATTTTTTTGTGTGGCTATTTCAGTTCCACGGTGACAGCCAGCGAGGTCAGCCACCGGTTTACATGTGTCCGAAAAAAAAGCTCAATATTTTACTTTTTCTTTTTCTTCCTATAAAGTCAGCAACAACTCTATCAGCGATTCTCAAAGCGCTACAGGGAAAGTGTGAGTTCTCTGCTCTCACCAATGTACCTGCACAGTGTAAACATAAACTGTGTACCACTGTGCGTCTGCTGAGTGTCTACGTGGCTGTGTGCGCGTGGATGCTCCCGGTAGCTGACTGTTATATACGAGTCTCTCCTTTGGGCCGCTTCCTCCTCACCTGTGTACATAAAGTACTGCTATGAAACAAAAAAAAACTCGATGGCCTTAGCTCTCACCGTATTTATATATATATACTATTTGAATGCTGCCTTCAGGGTCGGCCAAGTCACTCTTGAAATAAGAGAGTTTAAATCCAACAAATCTTTTTACCTGGTTGAATTAAAATCCTTCAATTTACTTCTTTTTTTTTTTAGATCTAGATTTTGGCAGTAAGAAAACATTAAGACACGTGTAAGAAAAGATGATGCTGCCATCTATTTTTGCAGGCCGCTCTCCTCCAGCATGGGTAGCTCTGTAATTCATAGCCATCCCACGAAATCCAGTTGTGTCCGATGAAGACGAAAGTTTATTTTGAAAAGACCGTCTGCGTGTCACGAGTGGACACTGACGCGCGTTGCTGGGTTTTGGTGTCGGTGGAAATGCACGAAACATGAGTCACTTCCTTCGTAAGATATCATGCAAACCATGGTGTGAGGATAGGTTTGAACTTAACTCCAGGCACACTGCAAAGTGCTCGGCATCAAAGCAACCGAGGAAACAAGGCGTCAGGCGTAAAGGCTCCGGAACAGCTGCATGACGGATAAAACGGGAAAAAAGGGTCAGAGGAGGTCTCTGAACGAAAAGGGGAAACGTGTGTCATGACGTCAAGTGGTTCACAGATGCTTTCTGTCCAGCTTCAGTGGAGTTAGAGAAATCTGAAAGTGAGAATGGGAGAAAACCCAGCAGCACTGAACAGTGAAGGTCCAAATATAACCGGAACATGAAACTGTGATGTCATTTATGATACTAAACACATCACTTTGTTCCCTATACACCCGCTAATCATGACTTTCATACAGTCCAACAGTTGGAACACAGGTTCTGAAGACAACTGCATATATATATATATATATATATAAAAATATATATATACTGTGACTCCAGTCCACGTGTTGAACAATGAGTCCTGAAATCGGTGATATTATTAAGCACACTGTCTATTGATTGGCTCCTAACTTGCTGTGCGATCCAAGACAAAATAATCCCATTTCGAGTCCCGGCGCTTGTTTCCGTTTGGTTTCCCCGAACCTTCCCAGGCAGGAATGGATCACCGTCAGTTTGAGCATTTAGCAGCCGAGAGTGGCCCCGCATGCATGAGCGGGATTCTGGGCTTAACTGTTGGCTGCCCGCGCTGCATTTGACATTTCCATTCTCCGGACACCTTCCTCTGGGCTGTCTGTGGGGCTTTTAAAAGAAAATAAATGTATTCCAGTCACCTGGAGAAGGAGGTATTCAGACCCCCTACTGTACAGCCCCCTTTCACAACAGACCAATGACCCCGGACAAAAACATCCGTTTGACGTTTGACAACGAGGACGTGACCGTTGGTCTTTGAGTCGCCATGACTGCTCGACCTTTGACGGAAAAAGAGTGCGTCCGCGCACACGGGTTACATAACACAGAACAGCTGTGACGTCTCTCTCTCGGCCACAAAAATTGGCAAAGCTCCGGATTCCAAACCAAATGCTTGGACGCATTTCATTCCAGTGTCCCCGTGGCAACGAAACAAACGGCAAGCCGTGCCAGTGGTCACTGCTATTGCAACGACACTGGGAGCCGTGTTTAGCGATGACGCGTCGGAGACAAACCTGCGAGCCAATATTTAGGTGTGACCAATGGTCAAACAAGTGGGTTATTCCCGCGTCACATTCTTCCCTTTCCCACTGTTTTCTGACGCACTATGCGACTCAAACGCTGTCATCTGACACCAGGCCAAGATCTGAACTCTGACCATCCCACGGACGTCTTCACACTCAGTTGTCAATACGTGCGTTTATCGACCCGTCAGACGTACTTGTTACTCTGGACAAACAAGTGACGACTGTTAGTTGCACGGTGAGCAACGTGGAACTAAATACATGAACGGAGAGAGTTATGGATGAGCTTCTCCTTTGTGAGATCTAACTGTCCACGGATCACAGGCCTCGTGGGCTTGATTGCCGTACTGTCTTTCCTTTTGCTGTCACTTTACACTGTGCGTAACTGAGGATGTCCTGTCTGAAGCTGTTTGTGTTCCCAGTCAGCGGTCGTGATTGATTTCCCCATGAAACCCTTTTTGGTTTTTTTAGGCATGTCTCTGTGTTTTAACGTCAAGTCGTTCCTCTGCCTCACGCGCGTTTCAATAAGGACTTATAGTGTTCTCCCACGAAACATCGCCATCACACTCAGATGCAGGATTAATGGAGTTAGCTCATAGCACCATATTACCCCACTAGAGAGCTCATAGTAGCATATTACCCCACTAGAGAGCTCATAGCACCATATTACCCCACTAGAGAGCTCATAGTACCATATTACCCCACTAGAGAGCTCATAGTACCATATTACCCCACTAGAGAGCTCATAGCACCATATTACCCCACTAGAGAGCTCATAGTACCATATTACCCCACTAGAGAGCTGTGCTCACTGAATGCGGGGCTACTTGTGGTTCCTAGAGTCTTAAAAAGTAGGATGGGAGCCAGAGCCTTCAGTTATCAAGCTCCTCTTCTATGGAACCAGCTTCCACTTTCAGTCCGGGGGGCAGACACAGTGACCACATTTAAGAGTAGACTTAAGACTTTCCTCTTTGATAGTGCTTATAGTTAGGGCTGGCTCAGGTTTGCCCTGGTCCAGCCCCTAGATATGCTGCTATCGGCCTAGAATGCTGGGGGACATCTTAGGATACACTGAGCTCCTCTCTCCTCTTCTCTCTCTCCTTCTGTATGAATTCATGCACCATTAATGCACATTCCTAACTTTTCTCCTTCTCTGGAGTCTCTGTGCTTTCTCTCCTCGCAGGTTTACGTGGATCGTGGTTATATCTGGAACCTGGTCCTGCCCGACACCTACTGCTATTATCATTGTTATTATTAGTCGCATTGCTATTAGTATTGCCAATACCATTACTGCTTTAATTATCATTATTATTCTACTATATCCATTGTTGCTGTTATTATTGGTAGTCGTAACTTTTTCATCATGCCTACTACTCTCCTTATATCAATTATTTCTGTCATATGCATTGAATGTGTTATAACTCTGTTATGCTGTTCATTCTGTACACATGACATCTATTGTACTTCTGTCCATCCGGGGAGAGGGATCCTCCTCTGTTGCTCTCCCGAAGGTTTCTTTCCTTTTTCTCCCCGTTAAAGGTTTTTATTGGGGGAGTTTTTCCTGAACCGATATGAGGTCCCGGAACAGAGGACGTTTACAGTTTTTAAACAGAGACAGAGGATGTTTACAGTTTGTGAAGCCCTCTGAGGAAAATTTGTAATTTGTAGATTTAGGATATACTAAATAAATTGAATTGAAAAGTGCCAGGTCGTCCACATTAAGAAAAGAAAGGAGGGTCAAAGAAAGCATAAAAAACACAGTTTACGGGCAGATTTACACTTCAGATTGTTCCAAGAGGCGTTGATATTGGGGTTGGGTAACCTTTTCCCTATTCATTACAGACATAACTAATAGTTCATCAGCTGGTTTTATGTCATTCAGACAAAGGCAGCGCGCAGTGTGTGTATTCTATCAGCTTTATTTTTTTACCCTTCTACATAGACTCTGACTTTTGCAATATAGCTCATCCAAGTGGAAACCAGATGTCCACGCCTTTGATTTGTAGAGACTAACACTGCAGAGCGTAGCTTGTTATTCATGTCCAATGTGTTCATCACAGAGTGGGTGCCGATTACACCGAAACAAATGCGCCCCGTATTTCAAATGATGACGGAGTGTGTTGAAAAATAAGCGTATGTGTGACCTCATGTTGAGCTGGCATTTCGAAACCTAGTATCAGGAGAGGCGTGAAAGCAGTTCTCAGAGAAGTGAAGTCTAGAACATTGTTTGACGGGCCAGAAGCGTCTGTAACCTCATGAGATCTGGCAATGAGAGCGTTTCCCAGAGAAGTAAAGTGGGGGAAATCCAAACGCCGTCTTCCTCTTCATTCTGCCTCGACAGGTGTGAAAGATGGATGAACGTCGAGCATTTTTCTTGAATCTGTGTGTGTGTGCTTATTATCTGCTGTGTAATTAGGATGCAGATAGGACTCGTTCACGTGTTATGAGCTGGAACTCAATGCGCATTGAGAAAGACTTAATCAGTCCACAGTGTCTCCTTTGTATACCGAAAGGTTTCATCAACACACTAGCTTTGGTCTGACGGGGGAGGAACACAACGCAATGCAGCCACAGTAATAGGGATTGTTGGGAGAAAAAAGAAACTGGATGTGTAAAATGATCACTAGGAGTGGATTCATTATTGGTTTCATATCTAGTGTTATGAATACTGCAAAAGAGCCGTTCAGTAGTTTAGCAGGTCAATGCACTTACTGACACGCTTATCGTATTAACAACGGATTAAATCACTTTTATTTTAATATAGTAGTAGAATAGTATTCTTTTTTTCCAACTTAACGTCACCATTTGTATTTTTTACATTACAGTTGACTTTTATGAAATAGGTCATCTTGATAAGTTTATAAAAATGATATTCAGTTGAAATGTATTAATATCCATTTAGCAATAGGAACAATATAGTTGTTATGGTGGCCGCTCTCATGTCAATGAGACCCAGCATCAACGCTTTTATGATCACCATCAGTGTTTGTAATGATCTCACATAAAAAAGCATATGAGTATTGGTATCTTGGAGCTATCTCATAGATATGGATGCTAAAGCCTCATAACTGACCCAGTGAAAAGCCGCGCAGAGATTTACTAGGAGTGTTTAGACCTGCAGATCCCTGGTGGGAGAGCCCTGGTGAGAGGAGGAGGCTGTGCAGGAGTAACCAGAGTAATGTAATCATCACACACGGCGTTCAGTCGGGACAAAGTGACACACGGAACAGTTTATTAGAGTGCGGTTCCCATTTGTTCAACAATCAACATAGTTATAGTAAACAGTCAGCTCCCCAAACTCAAATCAAAGTCCCTGCAATGTAATCCGCCAAAATCCAAGCATACTTATTGTACACGGACTCTCAAATAATAAGATGTTTGTGTTCAATGAGTGACAAATTAGTAAATGTGGACATCAAACTATTTACTTTTATAAAAAAAAAAAAAAAGTATAAAAATAGAATTTTTTTTTTTTTAACATCAGAAACAATCAAGGATCCATGATTGTTGCTGATGCTAAAAAAAAAATGTCTTCATATTTTCACAACTCAGTCACGTGGAGACGGAGAGATCCTCAGTGGTCAGGAGGGAAACACTTTGTGTGTTTTAGAGGAACGCCGCATCAGAATTACAGCTTTGGATGAAGTCGGACGTTTCTGGCGAGAGATGAGAGCGTGTCCCGTGGTTGTAAACCAAAAGTAATGAGCCAATTTAGTTTGGTTATTAAAAGAGTGAAAACCAGCCAATGGACAACATCTCCTGCCTGACTGCAGCCAGTCCAAGTCAATATATCGGTCTGATCCTCGTTTGAGCAGCAGTCTCATCAGATTCCACACAATATGTGTGATCAAATGTATTAGAATATCAGACGTCTGCAGCGCGGCCTTGAATTTATTCAATAAGTAAAAACCTCAAGAGGAAACCCGCCTCACTCCGGCTGCACAGACCTGCACCCCCGCCTAAAACTATTCATCAGTCGGGGAGACTTTTAAGTTCCTTGTGATGATCAAATATTGTTTCAAATGCTCTTCTGCCCAGACAATAACAAAACTGTTGCAATCTGAATAATAGAGCTTAAATTATTAGAATCAGAAAAATCAATTGGCAGCAGTTTTGACAAGTGTTAAGGGGACTTCAAAAACACCAACCGTTCCCTCGCTCCAGCTCCTAAACTGGAGGGATTTGCCGTTTTTCTCTGTCTGTACTAGGACAGTAGGAAGTATTAGTATTAATGGTATTAGTAACCATATTGATAGATACATTAATGGTTCATTGCTCAGTTCTACGGCAATGCTGTGTTATAAACTGGGTCGTAAAAGTCGAAAACTGAATATACAGTATGCAATATAGCATTAGATTTTTCAGTGTTTCATTCAGTGTTGGATTTCACACATATACACACACACACACACATATATTTGTCTGGTTGAGTGAGGTTAATAAAACTGTTAAAAAAAGGGTGTTATGGATTTTATCTGTACTAATGTAGGCGTCAAATGATTTATTGGGTGTAAAAACAAGCATAAACACGACAGGCCTCCGACGTAGAGAACATGTATTGCAATTCACACAGACTGATTGTAGCACCGCGCGTTTGTGTCTACTCAAACATTGTGGAGACTTTAGCCCGGAGAGCGATGGCTGGTCAACACCTTCTCTCTACAGAGCCTGTGTATGGAGAAGGTGTCCGCTGAGGGCCCTGCATGCGGTTTGGCCCGAGTGAGACCTAATGTGACGTCAGAACAGTCATTGTGAAATCTTTGTGACAGGAGAGAAAAAAGAGAAAAAGACAAGGCCTTTTGAGTGTGTCGCCTGGTGATTACATTGTTAACCCTACATGTTGATGCCACACTACGACTGGGCTTCACTGCTCCAGTCCGGGATGGAAAACGTCTTGGACTGTCTCTTCTGCTCTCCTATGGCGTAGTCCACGTGGATGCATATGTGCCTCGCGCTCTCCTCCGACGGGAACATGCTGATCTCCCCGGTGACCACCGTGTCCTGCACCACGTCCACCGGGGCGTCGAGGTACAGCACCGCCTGCTTCCAGTGCGTCTCGGGCTTGAACGGGGACGTGGAGAGCACGAGCCCCTGCGGCTTGTCCGGGCACGGGAACGTGACCGTGAAGTGCACGCAGAAGGCGTTCACCGCCGCCGAGCCGAACGACTCGCACCTGAACGCGCCCTTGACCGCGCGCAGCTCCTCCACGGTGACCGTGTGCAGGTCGAGCTCGGCGAAGCGCGCCGGGTGGGAGAGCACGTCCTCGACGGTCACCGCGTTCACGGTGATGTCGGAGTTCATGATGCAGCGCCGGGCGAAGTCGGACATGCAGGACATGTCCACGCCGTACTGGTCTTTGGCGGTGTACCAGAAGTGCAAGCGGTCCTCCACCACCGGGTCGCTGATGGGCGAGATGTAGAGCTCCGCCTTGCTGGGCAGGATGATGCCGCCGGGCTTCAGCCACTTGTCGCGCGCGTAGAGGACCGAGTTCAGCATGGACTCGTGCAGGAGGGCATAGCCCATCCACTCGCTGACTATCACCTCCACCATCTCCGGTAGGTCCGCCGTCTCCACTGTGCCCCGAATGACTTCAATTCGATCCTCCATGTTGTTCTGTCGGACTATTTTCACCGCCTGCTCGGCGATAGAGCAGGCTTCGACGGCGTAGACTTTCCGAGCGCCGGCTTGAACACAGAAAATGCTCAACACGCCGGTTCCTGCGCCGACGTCCAGGACAACTTTGCCCCGTATGGACTCACTGTTCCTCAGTATGGCCATCCGGTACGTGTTGGTCCGGACGTGGTCCGCTATCATTTCCTCGTGGATGGTCACATCGGTGTAGCTGTCAAAGTACAGTCTGTCCTGCCGGGTTTTGTCCAATTTTCTTTTCTTAACGACATGAGACATCTTCTCTGGTCTGGAGCTGCAACTTCAGTGTTTTTGTTGCGCCACTTCCGCATTGGTGAATCTGGAACTTGTAGTTTCCGGCTGCTCGCAATACGAGAGACGCATGTCTGAATAGACTACAATTCCCACGACCCAAACGACAGTGACGCAGGGGTCGGAGTGCTGCGTTCACTGACAGGGGAGAGATGGTACATGGAGCTTCTCCCTGGGTTTAGAGGCGTTCAATGACAGAACAGCGCCTCTCCCTTCTTTCTCTGCTTTGCCAAATCAGTTTAAGATGTGGAACTTTCTTAATTGGTCTTTTCTGGGGTTGAATAAAGCCACATGTAATGCCCTCATAAAATAATAATTATTAGCACAAATACCCCCGGAAGTGTTGCTTTCTCTTTGAGAACAATAGGCCTAGTTTGATATTCCTTAACACTAATTTGACATTTTCGCTATTATGTGCATTTATCAATTAATCTGCTGTATATTACACGATTGTCCCTCCGTGTTTATTTTCATAAGGCTATAGTTAATTATTGGAGAAAATATTACAGTTCTTATAGAAACTACATGCACTCAGCTGTGGTTGAAGAAGATGTAAGGAATGGCTAGAATAACCATAGCTACATGACGTTAAGGTGATACTCATCTGAATGTTAATTCAATCATTTTTACCTGAAACTCTATTTTTTATTTTTTCAAATGTAGGATATACTTTGAGACTTCATATTTAGTGTCAATTATACATAAATAAATTGTTATTATTATGATTATTTTGCTGGCAAGACTTTTCACTGTGCACTAGGTGATGCTCGACGCTTTATCTGATTCTTGATACAGTGTCTTTTTTTCATATTGCCTTTGCAAAGTTTTTACATTTCAGAGTATAGGGAACCATGTACGCTCTGATGAAGGTCCTTTAGACCGAAAGCCAAAAAATAAAGTGTTCTCTGCATAGATTTAAGTGTGTGTGTGTGTGTGTGTGTGTGTGTGTGTGTATATACACCTACTGTACAGTGTGTATCTCATATCAAGCTGCACAACACAGCGTGGCCATTACCAGTTCTGAGCTCTCCCCAAAGTTATGGCAGGCAGCACACAGCTGCCCGTGTCTCCGCTCTCCTCTCCTCTCCTCTCCTCCAGACAGTCCTATGGGACCCTTTGAACTTTGTTTCAGAGATCTTTGGCAAAAGATACTGGACAAATGAGCAGGAGCTGTATCCCATTTCATAAAGATGAGGGGGGGAAGAGGGAAGGAAGCAGGAGTTTGAGATGAGAAGTACAGCGAGATGCTGTATTTTGTTGTTTTCAAGACACGCTTTTAAAGCAAGAAGACAGCACGGTGAAATGCAGGAAATGTGAAATAATGGCATTGCGAAAATAAGAAGAGAATATTGCTGGCAAATGTGTGTGTGTGTGTGTGTTTGTTGCTGGTTAGGTGGGTGTATGTGTGTGTGTGCGTTCACATTTACACGCTTCTTCTAAATTTGGATCCAATGCTGCCTTTCAAGCACAAGCACTCCTGGGAAAATGTGTGCATTTAATAATTCAGCCTTTTCAAAAATGATATAGAGAATAAAGCAGGGAAATAATTCTGCATGCACTGATATGTTTTCCGGCTTGAGTAATGGAAACAGCAGCCATCAAGGGGAAATGAGCCATACCTTTGTACTAAACACCGACTTGATATTCAAAGCTCTGTTTTTTTCCCTTTTGGATATATTTGATTTATGTTAAACCAGAAACACAATAACGCCAAACATTATCTAAAGATGCAGTGTAAACCCAAAGTGAGCCAAATATCAAAGCCGAACGCCCACGACCGACTGGTCAAAAGCACAATTGGACCGAGTGCAAAGGAGGAACGGAAACATACAATAGCATAGATTACTGAACCATGAAATACAGACAGTGGAATTCAAATTGTGAGTCACTTGGCAAGGGCCGACGTAGCCGGCAGACATAGCAGACAGAGAAGCAGCTGTTGGCCACGTCGTCCTCTCCTCCTCTCAAGCTTCAGGTAGAACTGCTGCCAGGCCCAGACGCAGCCAACACTCCGCTCCCACCGAGACGCCTGGCACGGTTGAGCTTTATCCTTAAAGTAAGTAAACGACAAGGCGCCTGTGCTCCCGCAGAGAAAAGTCAGCTCTCCGGCGAGGTGTTACAGCCGACCCCGGGGTGAGGTCAGGACGCGCATCACAGCTGGGTTAGAATAACCCGGTGGAATCATACTCTGATTATGGGGAACCCGGTTGAGATGTCTTTCCAATTTGAACATCCGAAGCGTCCCCCTCTCTGCACAAAAAAGAGAGGCTGCAGTCCCTCGGAGCGCCTCGTATGCTGAGGTACACCGGCTACCCGTGACCGAATTAAGCAATTGCTCACGACAGGCAGTGATATGTTGTGATTATGTCACAGCTGAGGGGGTTGTTCCTTTTTGGCACACATTTTTTCATAAGACTACGATATTGTTGTGTTCCCTGCCTCCTTATATCCCTTTTGAATTCTTAACATACAGCCTTGTTTCAGTTTCTAGAACTCAAAGTTTGTAAAGGATGCTAATGTTAAAATGACCATCTCTTATTCAGTGAGGCTTTTATGTGCACTTCATTCATGTTTTACCTGATATTCAATCAATACCACTGTTTCAATTCATAACAAACTGTCTTTTTTTGGTTTTGTTTCATCCATTTGTTACATTTTACTTTGTCTTAGTTTTGTTCTGTGCAGTATTCTTTTACTGTGCTGTGTACTCTTTGGCTAAAAACACTATTCAGGGCTCATGAAGAGGCATCCTGATTTAGAAAAGTGTATTCTCATGAACATTTTGGTGATTCATAAACTGACCTCATGGGAATAGTCCCTCTTTGTTTCGTATCAGACACCACACCTCATGCTAAGTTAAAGAAGGTCGGGAAGTATTCAGGTAATTAACTAATGAATATAAACATGGAGACTACTTAGTATCAACAGTTTGTGCAGTGAATCCCAATCTGAATGTCCACTTCTGAAAAACGATCACGGCAACAATCCTTTTGTCGTGACGATTGCCAGGTCAATAGTGTTATTGAATATTCCATGTTACAAAGTAATCAGAGACGTGTGTGTGTGCTTGCGCGCATTTGATTGGCCCGCGCGGTGCTCTGGCAGATTAATTTGCGTTGCATTGTGGCAAAAGTCGAGCCGGGTTCAACGAAGCGAATCCAGGATTACAACCAATGCCAATGTTAAAATTCTCAATATCTATATTTGACTGTATCTACAATATCTGCACATGGCAAATATGGAAGGGCGAATGGAATGATCCCGGTGTACTGGCTTGTTGTCCTCCGTACGTATGTGAACAGAGACAAGAATGGACACCCATGCGTCCACACATGAGGACAGACCTCCTTACCTCAGACTAGCCTCCAGTCCCAAACACTGCCTCTAGAATCTTAATACCTCCCCGTTATGTAAATGAGTGGAAGATTTTCATTTTTTTCTTTTTATTATATATTTGCACAGCTCATCCTGTTTAATTAAACTCGGCCAATTCCTGTTTGCGCATCTAAATCCTGTCGCCCCACATACGCGGCGGACGGGGCCAAGGAAGGGCAGAGGAGCGCTTGAGCGCGTGTCAGTGCTCTGTTTGTGCGAGTCGTGTAGATCCAGAGCGAACGCTGACGGCGGGGAGAGGTGGCGGGGGAAAGCGGCGCGGGCCAAAGGGTTGGTCAAGCGCGGCGAGACTGGTGGAAGCCCAATCACTTTGGACAATGAGGGGTGTCATGGCAAAATCGATGACCAGCTTCCTGTTCTCTCTCCCCCCATCTTCCCCCTCCCTCAAGCTATAAAAGTCGAGTGATGAATTCACGCCGTGTGTGTTTTTCTCTTAAATAGAGAGAAGACATGTTTTGATATTGTGAATAGAGAGAGAGACACAAAGTGGGAGGATATATGAGTAGCAAAACAAAGACGCTGAAATAAACAAGTGAAAAGACGTCTAAAGAGGGGAGAGAGAGATAAAGGGGGAAGCGCAGTGTGGGCTGTTTGTACTAGAAGCCCATCAGCAGCTGCTCTTCTTCTTGGCCAACTGCTGTCAGCATGCACAGCCTCATGGGAACTGCCTGCGTCCTGTCAGTATTACTGGACCTGTCAGCTGCTGCAACACACGCACACACAATAACCCAACCCTGCACACTTAGATATGTATACACGCGTGCATAGCAACCGGCACTAACAGCATGCAGGGGCCACTACAAGACAGTACAACCCGCAGCAGCACGGCACGCACATACTGTACATAATATATATATACCGGTATATATATATATATATGTATGCACACACACACAGCCACCAGTTTTGGTGTTATGGTCACCCACCTCAGAAGAAGGTAGACTGCTGAGCAACAGATACAAAGGTGCAATGGCTTCATATTGATCGTTCCCGGGGATCAATACCAGGCTACTTTGATATCTCACTCCCGGAGAAAGAGCCCACATCTGTGAATGCCCGGTGTGTCATAACACACTTCCTATCGCTTATTAGCTTCCTTATTCACCCGCTTCTCGCAGCAAACATAATTCATCTCACCCAGAAGACTGTTTCACGCATGGATCCATCTGGATGCCTTCTCCAAGTGCGTGTTATCTGTTTTCATGCTCTGACATCTCCCTATACGGACACAGTGTGTGCCAGTACTTATCAGTGGAAAAGTTATAACAACGGCCAGAGAAAGATTTCCTGCCCCAGGCGTTTTCATTCCCCTTGTTTGTACAGTCCACGAACCAGACACACAATACACACACACACACACACACACACACACACACACACACACACACACAACACACCACCCCCAAGCCTTCCTCCTTCCTATTACCTCAACCAATCACTTTACAGGATCTTGGCTTGTCAATCCAGAGACCCGGTAATCAATTCATTAATTACATCCCTTTCCCTGCAGACTCACTTCCCTCATGCCACCCCAGTATCAGTTACATTACACTGCAATTAGATTAAATTACTAAGAACAACCTGCATGTGACAGCCGTTATGGCAGCGTCAGGGGGGTATTATGCTGACTCCACGAAAAACCCACTGCGCAATTTGTAAAATGGAAATATTGTCTGCTCGTTAATGGGGGGGTTATTTGATAAGTACAGAAATGAGGAGATGCTGTAATAGTCCCATCAGGGCTCTGCAAATAACAATGCCGAAGTCTGAGGTAGTTATGCTGCTTGAAAATCATATTTTACAAAACCATACAAACATAAAACCAGGTATATTATCACCAACTATTATATAAAATGATTTGTTTAACAAATCAGAGATTAAAAAAAAAGTATTTAAGACTTTCGTTTGACATTTTGGGAAATGCACTTATTTGCTTTCTTTCAGACAGGTGATCAATCGGACGCTAACGTCTGTGCGCTTAATGAGTCAGCAGGTGATTAGCTTAGTTTAGCATTAAGACTTTAAACAGGGGGAAACAGCTCGCCGGGCTCTGTTCAAATGTAGAAACAATCCCCGAAGCATCTTCTCTAAATTTGACCAATAGATACGTTGTACGTAATATGTTTAAGCATTTTTACATTTCTGTTTGTGTACATCTAAAACAAACTATATGAAATGTGTGACGTTATTGAGCTACAGAGTAAACGACATAAGGATAATAATAATACACTGATAGTGCCTAGTAATATACTGTACATGGTTAGTAAAGCGTCGTAGACATTTTATAATGTGTTGTAATGATATGACACGGCACTTCATTTGAATTGCATGAATGGGAGGTGAAAATAAGTTAGGAGTGAATCTATAGATCTGTAGAGTGAATCTGTAGAGGTGCTGGTAGGCTGTAGTTTGTTTGAAACTAAGGACAAAGGTCTAAAGCAGTGGTTCTCAACTGGTCTGGCTGTGGGACCCACCATCACCCCTTAATGACAAGCCACGACCCAAAAACCCCCCCTCCCATATCTTATGTAGTCGGTGTCGTACTTACGTTTCGCCATTTTTTTATTAGAAAACTAATTTCGCGGGTCACGGTGTTCTTCTATGCTGTAAAATGGCGGGGGTCCGTGAAGGTTTAAAAATATATATATATTTAAAATTAGCATCGATTCAAAAATCCTTTAAAAATATTTATTTAATATATTTTCAATAAAATATAAGTGTAAGTTCATAAGCTGAATTTTATATTCAGTAGGCTATTCAATTTCATTATCCTAAAAACCCAGAGTCTCCCCCATATCAGGATGGTTTGACCCAACCTGGCACACGCCCCCTGTCATCACCTGTCAATCACCGCCGCCTTGAAAAACTCAAACAATGAGTGAATGGAGGGACACGTGCAAAAAGTGGAAACCAGAGCTGGCAAAAAAAGTGTGACTAGACGACACTACGCTGCATAAAAAATCCCCTTCAAAATAAAACCACAGGATAAAAAAAAAAAAAAAATGTAATCCAATTTTTTTTTGCCCAGGCAAAGGCCCGTGAAAACTTGGGCCAGTTGAGAATCACTGGTCTAAAGGACTGAGGTTTCTACCCTTTCTCTTCCCGTTAAAGGTTTTTCTGGGGGGAGTTTTTCCTGTGCTGATGTGAGGTCCCGGGACAGAGGATGTTGTATGTTTACAGATTGTAAAGCCCTCTGAGGCAAATTTGTGATTTTGAGCTGTACAAAATAAATTGAATTGAAATAAGCTAACAACCTGCTGGCTAGTTTCATATTTAGCTACCAATCTCTCCACAAGAAAGGCAATAAACATATTTCCCAAAATGTCAAACTATTCCTTTAAAAACAATGTTAGTAAAACAAGAGTCCACGAGGGAGTGTCTTCATGATGTACATTTGCTTAAATAAAATAATCTAAGCTGATTGTTACCAAGAGTCTACGGACTTTAGATAAACTAAAGTATTAGACAAACAAAGTATTGGGAATTTTGACCTAATGATGATGCTAGATGAAACTCGGGGCATTACCAAAGTCACTGGGCTTCATCCG
Organism: Ophiodon elongatus; assembly: GCA_016806645.1. NCBI lineage: Eukaryota > Metazoa > Chordata > Actinopteri > Perciformes > Hexagrammidae > Ophiodon > Ophiodon elongatus. The sequence continues at coordinate 94,372 of JACSYO010001271.1, read as the reverse complement.
TCTGGGAACCATGAATGTCTACAATTGTGTACAACAATCCATCGAATAGCTTTTGAGATATTTCAGTCCGAACCAAAGTGGTGGACCGTCTGAGTGACTGATAGTCATCCCTAGAGCCACGCCCTAGCTTGGCTAAAAAAAGGCCTGGAGCCTTATAGCCAGTGCACCAGGAACCACTGCACTTATCAGACACCGTACACAACCTGCTCCATCAATAGCGCAATTATTTCGATTGGTAAATGTCTGTAAAAGTACAAATCATATGGTTTTGGGAAAATTCGTCACATTCTTTTACGACTTGGCAGTTTTCGATGAATCATAATTCCACAGCAGAGCCCCCCCCTCCCCCCCACCCCCGCCTACTGTAAACTCCTAATAACGGATGAGTAAAATGCTGTTGGGACTAATATATGCAGACACAGGTTTGTAGTTCGGCGTCTGGGACTTTGCGCTCAGAACAGTTGTGCCCCGTACACGGCAGGATTGCCCGATAATTCTGTTTTGTACGTGAGACTTTGTCTCTTCTACCTCTACAATAACATCAGGACGAGGACTATGGATCACCAGCGAGCCACACCGACTGCAGACCACCAAGAAATCAATTCGGCCTCCGCTCCACTTTTCTACCAGATGCAAGTAATTCACATGTGGTGCAAGGCGAGCACGCAACGTGAGGCAAAGGGCGAGAGATGAGGAGAAAATTCAGTCAACTTCATGCAAATGCAGACTGTGTTTGCCATGAGAGGATCAATCCTTTTGGCCAAAGAGGATGACACTTTGTGGAAATGCTTCTTGCAGCTTCCCCACACTTTCCCCTGACGAGGACGTTGGAGTTGTGAGAGCCTCTTTGTGGGGAAAGCCAACGAAGGAGCAACGTGTTAAGCTATTAAGAAGTATACCAGTTAAGTCAATGAAAGGAATAGTACCACACTTTTTTAGCCAGTTAGCTTAGCAACGATAAAAATCCCAAAATATTGTATTCATTGTGAGTGAAAAGTACAACTTCTATTGCAATAATTTGTGGAATCCATGACGAGCATGTCAATCATGTGTTAATTTGACCACAAAAACATCAAGGGAAGGAAGTGTTTTTTCAAACTGCGATTCATTACGTAGTGGTACCGTAGTATGTGTCGGGGAGAATTTCCATAACAACAACAACAAGACAATCATGTAATGAATAATGTTTTTGTTCGGGAAAATTTGCATTGCCTTCATTCCCTCTTTGATGCAACGTTACCTCCTGTGTTCTGCTGTCAGTTTGAATTCTACTCATGTACTTTAGGCCAAGTTAAAGTCATTCACTGGGAAATAATTAATTTGGAAATGCTGTCACCTGCCATGATTAGGCCCATTACTTGTTTACTGCCTTCGAGGCAGTGTGTGTTGCCTTTTGTAGCCGAAGAATGATATCACAAACAGCCGAGGAAATGCTAAGTCTGAGGTTAGGGTGTACATTTTCGAATGAGAAAGAGTAGATAAACAGGCACGGAGGAATGTGAAGAAAAAAAAAAACAGACGCTTAGCTTACAGCAGGAGCTATAAAATTAAAAGATATGTAACAGCATAACGCATTGTTCAATAGTATTTTAATTCAAAACACCAAACAGTTTAGCTATTTATTTTTTTGGTCTTTGCCATTATGCAAGGTCACGATAAGTCAGACAGCGGTGTTCTCAACTTCATTTGTGTTTATTTTCCCTTCAATAAATAGACTGAGAGAGAGGCCTGTACTTCTGAGGTGATAAGATCCTCCCGGCTTGTTCTCCGCGCTGACCTTGGGTGCTGCAAAGTAAAAATCAATGTTCTTTCAGGAGGACAGAAAGCAGTATTCACTTTCTGTTTAGGTACCGTGCATCTTCCACAGAAGTCAAGACGGGTGTTAGTTAGTGCGTGTCAGTGGAGGGTTTATCTGAACCGATAGACCCAGGCACGCACGGAGACACCGGCGCAGATGTTAAAGGGTGGGGCTGGAGAATCGCTCACCAATAGTGGCACATTGTCTAAAGTGAGGTAAAAGGCAGTTAGCTTCATCCATCTCAAAGAAAACCAGCCTCAATAGCAGCTTTAAATATCTTCAAAGCTTAAGGTTTAAATAGAGACTTTTGGTGTCCCATAATGAACACATCTATACCCATCTATACATCTATACATCTATAGATAGATATCTATCTATCTATAGATAGATATCTATCTATTGATCGATAGATAGATATAGCTATATATATATATATATATATATGCATGAATAGTAGTAGAATAGTATTTCTTAGAGGTATACAACTGTGGGGAGGCGGAGGTGTTTCAGACTTCTCCGTCTGTGCTGTCATGGACACGCTGACTGAGGACAGGTGGCGAAAGATTTAGCGCTACAGTATTGCTTTCCTCCAACCGAATCAGAAAATCCATTTAAGCACATTAGCACAACTGCTAATTGCGACGCTGTGTGTGTCTTATTGCACACATTGATCTGTCCACAACCTCCTCCAGTTGAAATGGAATTGTGAAATTAAAGCCCCTAAGTGGACAGAGAGAGAAGATCCTGGGCCGAGCTCAGTCACACGATTCAGATATGATGAATAGAAACGGTCGGCGACTGCAAAGGCCAGTTGTGGATTTTGCAGTCAGGTCTCTTTTTAGCCGAGAGTGACACGTGCTGTTTAAATTCTGCTTGAATAATTCAAGTCCAAACACGGGAATGTGCCATATCCACAAAGCACAATCAAATTACTTCTGCACCGCACATGTGTTGTTTAAAACGTCCTGTTCTCCAACCTTATTGGAGAAAAAAAGAGTAAAATCCACCATCCATATGCAGCCGACAATACTCTGGAACCAATCTGTTAATCCAGCCTCACTGATCTCATTTTCATTTTAGATTCAGTCCAAAGGGTTTTTCTAAATATGTGCTCCAATAATGCTGTCCTGCTGTTCCGTCACCGGTGTGGTGATCGGCGTCGGTGCCGAGTGCAGAGACGGCTCGACAATCGGCGCGTCCAGTTCTATGAGGCTTTCTGTTCGACGTGGTCTCGGTGGTGAAGTTTGAGTTGCCCGTGGTCACACCTCAAACGGTTTGCAACATTGCTTAACACCTGGAAGAAGCTGAAGAGAGAGACGGGGCGAGAGTCAACCAAAATAGCTGCGTTTGATAGGACAGGCTAAGAGACCTGTCAATCAAGGCATGACACACTTAAAACATGACCGCACCAGATTAGCTTAAATGACACAGAAAGGAACATTTACAAATTCAATCTTAAAAATCGTGTGAAAAAGAAAAAGATCAATTTGACAAATACTGCAAAGTGGCTACTCTTCAAAAAATGATTTAAATCCTTAATTCAGGCAATTAACCCACTGTGCTTTGAAATATTAACTGACCCACCTGGATCCCCCCCCTCCCGTTTAATAATAGAGTAGCAATGTGAAATAATTCGCGCCGTTATGACCCTCAAGAAATATCTTGGAAGAACTCTAATTGGAGCGCATCACTCAGTTTAATTATCTGTTATCAGTGACACACACATTAAAGTAGAGCCCAGACCTTCCCTTTTCCCTTCTGCAGCGTGATGTGTGCGTGAGCGTTGTTAACCCAGCGTGTGAGCCTTTCGTCGCCCAAAGCCGACCCAAAGTAAAATGTACAGTCTTGCCTTGGGTGGTTTGGATGTCCTTATCTGAACCTGTCATGGTGACTATGTGGGCCCCGGGCAAATATAGCCAGTGTCCTCCGGCAGAGTAAACAAAGTGCTACTGTCCGCCCCAAAAAAACACTTGTTTTCACATATAAAGACGGCCCACAGCAACTGTCTGCTCGGTTTAAAGTCACGTACTGAATGTAATGTTTCTTATTTTTGTGGCATGTGAATGTGACGTGCGCCCTTTCCCACCAGGGGAACTGCCTGATTTGCTTCCTCAAAGTCCCCCCTCGTCTGTACCTGCCTACAGGAACTACACTTCGGGTGTGATGTAACGGCTTCGGAAAAGTTAACACTTGGAAAAGCATTTGCCTTCTAAAAAAAAAGTTGCCCGTGGGCATCCGGCGAGCCCGCGACTCTTCATTTTTTGCTCCGTGTTCGTCCCAAAACAATGACACCGTCCATCTGAGGCGCTTGCTCTCCGCACAAGTACCTCCATTCTGACCTCTAATTGGCGAGGCAGCGTGTGCCGGAGGGAACATTACGCTGCATTCCTAAATGGCTACTCTGGGCCGCTGCACAGGACATTTAGTTAAAGTTGGTCATTCTCCATCCCTGGAGAGCCGGTAAAGAGTTTGCCACGTTGTCGGGGAAGAAAGTGCGAAGACATACAACGTGCTGTAGGTGACAGGATTCCGCTGCGAGGTCCCTGGATGCAGTCAAGATGGCATGCCGCACAGCATGGAGCTAAGTAATGCCCCACTGCATCTCGCTAATAAGCTGTAAATAATCGCCGGCGCTTCACCCCGCTCTTCTTCTCTGTATTCTTTCTCGCATAATAAGAAAACATTCGTTTTGGAACATCGTTTTTTTCTTTCTTTCTTCTTTTTAACGGCATTGGGAATGAGTCCCTCCTGGAGCATGCCTTGTTTTTTTTCGCATTATCTTAACCCACCATGGTTGTAAATTACAGACAACAGGACTTCAGCACACTCTCAGTGAACCTTTTGTTTCTTGCAATAAATCAATTTAAACCCATGCTGGCTTTTTCCCTTTCCAAATATATTGTAACAACTATAAGCAGGGTAAGTCAGAATTCTGACTACAAACCCGATCTGTGTTGTGATATTTTGAAGGCTTTGAATGTTATTCATGTTCATGTTTTAAGTGAGAAAAAAAACGAAAGCTGCCGGACATTTTTATTTCCACTGTTTTTTCACTCATCACAATCATAACCGTTGCTTGGTAGATTCATTAAAACCAAATTCACAATCACTAAGAAGACACATTCAGCAACCCACTTACTTACTGTAAATAGGTTATTAACAGCTGCAATAATCAACATTTCTCTATTGATAATAGATCAAATGAACATGTATAATGTGACAGAAGTCGCTTGTAGTCCCGAAAACCGCGGATAATCATCATCCGACTCAGCACTATGGAGCGATTTAAGGTTGTTGTTTTTGCGTAGAAACGCTACAGTTGGGCTCCCTCTCACCGCCGCCACCGCTCTGATGAACGGCTGCGCACTGCGGTACCGCTTCACTGTAAATTCCCCATCGCCAAACAGCCGACACACGAGGTTAGCGACTAGCTGGTGAACACAGCGCAGCACGTAGCTGCTAAAGAGCCAGTACAGATAGGAGGGGGGTCCGGAAACACCACTCCGAATTGTTTGCTTCGACACATTTGCGTGACATTTTTATGAAGTGATAATATATCAGCGCTGTGTTTTTTTCAGCGTGTTGCACTGCCCCCAAGCAGGCCAAAAAAAATAATCAATTAATACGGCTTCAATAATAGTTCCCTAATCTTGGCGATTAGTGTCAATTAAAGGAGCGCTGCATGTGTTTAACTACAGAGCCCCAATCAGACGGCGAGCTGCGGCTTGTGAAGATAGTTGTAGCGTTGTGTGTTATTACTGGTTGACAGAAACAAAAATAGCATCGCTTAACGGCACAAAACGGTTACTGATTTACTTTGGACAACATGCAACTATTTTCCGCTGTTACGCTTTTCTAATTGCACGGTTTACATTACATCAGTTTATCTGGTCCAATGCGTGTTGGCTTTTATCTCGCCCTTCCCCTGAATCTTCAAATCAGACAGAGTGACGCCGCGGGGCGGGAGGTGGAGAAGAAACGCCCTCTTTTGACCGGAGACCACTGGAAGGTGGTCTTATTTTTTTTTTAAGAGACACAAAATGCTGCTCTCGCCAATTTCATTTCATTTCATACTCGGGGTCGGATGCAGCTGTCAGTGCCAGCGCTCATAAACACACCATCACATCCAGCGCCGCGGCCGTCCGTAAATACAGTGATGACATAGCACTTGAAGCTTTTGGGAATCATTTATTTTCAAATCAGAAAAGCTCGTGGATTCTCTCCAAAACAGCAGACTTGTTGAAATCTAAGTGTGAAAGGGCTCCAACGTGAAGTCACCAGGTCGAATTCAGTCGTGACCACTGAACTGGGAAATGATGTAATCATGCTGCCCTGTTTGCGACAGAAGAAATAGATCATATTCACAAACTGCATTATTGTAACCCAATAAACTAACGTGCACATGTGGGTTTCATCTATGGAGTGGTAAACTCTGATAAATAATAACCTAAGATGTTGTTTCCCAAACTTCAACTTTAATGCTACCGAAATCGGTGGGATTTGAAACCACGTCTTCACAGCGGTTAAAACGTAAAGCCTATTTGCGTGCATGATCAGATTCTCCCGTGTTTCACTGCGCTGCGAGTCCATTTCCTCCCTCCTGTGGCGTGGACCACGAGTGCAAACATGCCTGATGACTCCATGGACGCAGCCTCTGTGTCTCTGACCTGATGAGACGTCGCCAGCAACCAAATTAACTGCTACGTCTAACGAATCCCTGAAGCCGAAGAGAGCCGGCAGTCTCCTCCGTGTCTCCTGCGATAGAGGCAAATTTGACAGTCGCGACCTTTTCAACCTTTTCTTCCTCATGAGCATGAACGAGACCTTTTCTGGAAGATGAGCTTGCACACTGTTGTCTGTAAATTAAATGCAACTGCCACTAAGAGACCCCATCCGCTAAATATTCTCAGCCATCAGCTCCCAGCTTCTTATTTTGCGTCGCCCCGGTAGGAAAAGGCTTGGTCAGAGCATTTTCCTGAAAGAAAAAAAAAAGAAAAAAGGCTGAAGAAAATTCCTGCAATGCTCAACAGTGATGTGTGTAATGCAACAAAAAGTGTGGATGGGCTGATTTGTCTTTTTATCTACTTCCAAATGCAGGCTTAGACTATCAACCGTATTTAATCATTTTAATCCCTTTATTTTGTCATGTTAATTAGGAAGTGGGGATGGCCCAATTACACACCTTAATTAGCAAGTAAACACACACACACACACACACACAGACACACACCAACATTCAGCCCCCAAACAAATCCCCCGCGCCACGTAGAGTTTACGGCTCGTCACCGCCTCCTCTCCAATGCTCCACATCTGTAACAGGGTCTCTGCTTTGCTTCAAGGTGACTAATTTAATTTCCCCTGATTTGACTGACCTTTGCCAGAGTTGTTTTGATGGCAATGATTTCCTGTCCCTTTGCCTCAGCGTTCGTTTCGCAGCAAACAGAGCAAGCGTGTGGCGGTCTGGTTTCTGTTCCCGGCTCTCAGACCAAATGTGAAGTGAGCTGTAAAGAGATCCTCGTGTGTGACAGAGGCTCACCGTGCGGAAACGGGGGGGGGGTTTGCCAGACAATATGTTGAAGTGCTTTTAAAATGCCTGCGCTGATGGGTTTGGGCCCTCCTCCCCCCAAAAGTCTGAACAGCTTTATACAACGTTATCCACTATATTAAAGGGTAATTCTGATTTCCCCACGCCGTGAATGAGAAATGTGTCAGTGCCATTTACAGCCTGTGTAGCAGTTCCCATAAGAACATGTGCGTGTGTCCATAAAATCAGAGCGCAGTGAATTACACGCTCAAATGAAAATGTTAACACTAAAGTACTGCATGTTCCGTGCTGTAGGACTCAATCTAATCTCATCTTGCCTATACATGCTCTCTCCAAATGACTGCATGTCTCGCATTCTCTGATCTAAAGTGACGACACACGAGGTGGCGGTTAGTCAAATCCGATCCAATGAAAAAGTGAATGAAAAAATATATAAAGTTTGGTGCGTTGTACAAATTGAAGCGTGATAAGAGGATTTGATGAGTTTTAAAACCTGCCTTGTTTTAAGTTGATGTCCGTATTTACCTGCTTGTGTCGCCTGCGTTGTATTGCGTAAATGAGAACCGACATCATGGGGACCCCCCCATTAGAACATTGCTCAATAGCTCTACTAGTGGTGGAAAACTCCACAGGGTACCTTTAAGAGAGGTATTCACTGTGATACACGCAGCTTTAATAACTGATTCTATTTGTTTCAAGCCGCCATGTTATGTTGAATGATGGCGACATATATATTTGATCAATATCCACCATTGCAGTTTATCCTTCTCCTTTCTCAGTCAATTCAATTAACATTTTTATCTAAATATATAAAACAATGATACCAAGCACCTCTTTTCTCATTTTGAAGACGTTTCAAATGGTAAACAACTTCTATACTGTGTCACAACTGTAACTTTGCACTAGAACGGTGAGCACAAGGAGATCCACAAATGTAATATAAAGTTCCCCAAAGCAATTCATTTATTTTTTTCTGTCTACCCCGAAATAAACCTTATTAACAAACGAAAATGACATTTTACAGTTCTTTGTTACGCTCTCCTCTGCATTCAGGGAGATTCCTTTGGGCAGTGTATAGTGTGCGACCCATGGGACACAAAGGCTCTGTCTCTGGTAAAGACCGGCATGGGAAGCGGGCAGATCTTTTTCTTAACCGTTGCAAAAGCACAGCTTTCCCTCTCAGTACGGAGCCACACCCGATGCATTTTAATCCGTCTGTTTTGCTGATAGATTTCGGTCCGCCGATGAAGTGAATGTTACTGTGTGATCATTGTTGTCGGTTAGCTTAAGTGCTACCTTTTTCTCTGTTCTTCCTTTGAAATGTCTCGTCTAACATCGCAGGTAACCTTTTGAAGGATACCATTTCCATGAGAGTTGAGCCCACGCATAACAGCTCATGTTGAACCGATGACACTTTGAGATGTCATGTGTTCGCCTCGTGATTAGTGGATCTCTGAGAAGATTGAGGCTTTGTGTTTCAGAGAATGGGACTGACGGGAGGTCACAGTGACCTTGACCGTGACCTTTTCCTATCTGCCGCGGGGTTCCACTTGTTGCCTCGGCTATGTATTAGTAGACAATGGCTTCAAATGACTAGGAAGCATTATTTCTGTATTTCATTATTTATGTCAACCTAACTCTCGCAGTCGGCAAATCCTCTGCGAGGATAATTTGTTTGTCCCATGTCAAAACCTAACGTCCCATTTCGTGATTAGGTGGTGAATCATAGATAATTGGTCATTTGTTTTGACAGTACAGAGCCTATTTGGATGATTATTTGGACCCAATGTTTCTGCGTGATCTGTGCAGAACAGGAGACGTAGAGTGCTCTTTGTAGGAAACGCGTCAGTGGGGTGTTTAAATCCGTTCACTTACTAATTACAGTTATCCACAACCAGCATGGCTGAGCTGGCAAGCTATTTAATTGGGTGAACGCCATTGTTTACTGTCGGGAATCTAACTTGAACTAAAACCAAGCAAGAAGACACTTATGTCTTAGTTTAAAACATATGATGTCTTCATTATAGTAACGTACTGTTTCTGAGGCTTGAGGCTTTTACAACCCTCTTTCTCCGAAGCACTTTTTAGTCCTTCCAGTGCCTTATAGTGTTCTTTTTTTTTTAATATGAGATAGTCACCCAGTTATAAGCTTTAACTGTAACGGTGATCCAGCTGACATGAATTGAAGCTGACCACAGTCGCTGTTCAGAAGAATGAAACTGCCAACTTTCTACAGCCACCTTTTAAGCCTGCAGGGTGAGCGTGATGTTAAGGAATGGACTTTAACATCCCACAGAAGACGTTCCTGTTTCTCATTCCTGACGAGCTCTGGCTGATAAAACGATAGGGAACACATGGACTTACTGCTTTCTGGGGTTTTTTTCAATCTGAATGAGAACGCTAGCTACAGTATGTTGCTAACCTTTGAACCACGAAACATAGCCAAAAGTATTTTGCTATTAAACACCCTGAAAATGATCAGATCATCGGATCCAAAATAAAGATACATATCACACTTTAAGAGGAAAAGATGGATTCTTTAGAATCACTATTGGGGTATTATGTCAGCTTTATAATTGGTATATATCTACAGGCCATAATGCATGAGGAGCACTTGATAATGATACTTAAAGGTCAGTCATATTTATGTAAAATAACTGCCTATAGCATTATTCCATAAAGTATATGCTAAAAGGGGGAAGGGGAACATACACACTGAAATCTGGCGCCGTGGTTACAGATTGCAACCGACCGAATATTGACGCTAAGGAAAACACAGCGGCTCTTAGCTTCTGGCTCAAGACTTCTACAGTCCAGTTAGACCGTGTGCAACGCTGCAAACGTCCTTTCCGAGGGACAGGTTCGCCACCCATTCTCCAGCACCTGCCACTGAAGGGGCCACACCTGCAATATTACAGCTCGCTTATCTTTCTGCCTTAAAAACCCCCAGTTCCATATTCTCTTGGCAGGATATAACCTGGGAGTGACAGCCAGGTATATTACATGTTATTAACCTGCGATGGGAACGCAGCGCGATAGGGCTCTAATCGGGGACAGGCAGTGGCGCTCTTTTACATGGCGAAGAGCTCAGTCAATGCACAGATGGCTGATAGGACGAGAATAGGATGATAATCTTCAAACGGGGGTCATTTATTTCCGAGCTCCACTGGCCACTGCTGTAACAGTTGTTCGTCTGGAGGGGGATACAGAGGCAGCAGCCAGGGGAAGTGACTCAATTCTAGACTAGAGTGCACGGGACAACTTTTTTTTGAGGTGCGAGCTGGGAACAATATCTGTGCTCCTGTCACAGCTCCGCAGGCTATTAGGTCACCGTGCGAGGCAGGACAGGAAGTCTCAGGAAACCGCTCGCCTGGAGACCCAACATATCAGACTGCTTACCAGCATATTTCAAAAGTTGATGCGGTGGCACTTGCTTTTTTTCCATTGATGAACGGGAGATTCACTTTCGGGCGCTCCGAGGCATGGCCTTTAACAAGGGGCTCAGTAATAACAATCCAGAATGGCAATGGGCTGTAAAAGTTGTTGATAAACCCTTGGATCATTCAAATACTCTCCCTCCAGGAGAGGATATTAAATATGTCCATGCTCATGCAGATGCATACAGCCAGGTAATTCCCTTGCTGGATTTACAGTCCGTGCAGCCTCCCTGCATGCAATTAGGAAAGCCTCGGCTCGATTTGTTCCATTTCTCTTCACGTCTCTCGTGGCGACTTTAATAGTTCTTCTGCATTCTCACTGCCCTGACTCAAGTAATAAAGGGCTTTCTGATACTTTCAGGTGACTTGAATGTAGATCTACTATTTTATTTATCTCCCCATCATGGGATTAGTTTTGCTGGAGGCAATGATCCCTGTGCGTGACACACCAGTGTAAAATGGAGGAGGCACTACTTTAACTAGTTTAAGCTTGATCTGTCACACAATTGTTGTTCAGAATCCTGCAGTGTTCGTGTGCAACTATTCCATTACACATCTATTACTCTCATTCCACAGAGCTCTGGGTCGTTTCAAAACTGAAAATCCTTTTCTCCTCAGCCAGGTTCTTTCTGCAGCCCTTCTCTATGACTACGAGACTAGGAGAGAGAGAGAGAGAGAGAGAGAGAGAGAGAGAGAGAGTTCCTCTGCCTCAGTCTAAGAGTCAGCCTGCAGCTTAATAAAGCGCCGTCAGGCTGCAGGTTTCACCAGAGAGCTCGTGCCATTACGAGTTGCCCGTGGCCTTGTGAGCGGCTACTACAGAACGCCAGGTGATTGAATATGGCCCGAAGAAAGCAAGTCTGTACGGATAATCTTACCTCGCTCGCAGACGTCCATGACCTCTCAGTGTTCTTTATGCTCCTAATCCCTATTCACTCAGCCTTTAGGGGCCGGAGGTCTGTTGAGACCAGGGGCGCGGTGTGAAAACAGAAATCGTGTGTTTAGTATGAGTATTTCTCTATTGATGGTGGGAAGGTTGGAGCAGGTCTGATGAGGAGTGACTTCCTGATCTTCCTTAATAGCTCCATGGTTGTCAATAGTAAACATGTTCTATATCACCAAATGACAGTTCTGTACGAACCCGTGACCTATTTCTGATAAATTAATGAGACTAAATGATAATCTTCACAGAGTGCGACAGTCAGAACGCGGGCGCAGGCCATCCAGTTCATACGACAACAGCTTCACTCGGTTGAGCCAATCAAATTGATTGTTTACTGTGCATTGACAGCGTAAAAGAGATGTAAGAGAGTTGACAGCTTGGACCTTCTACTTCCTGGCTACAGTCATGTGTCTGAGACTATTTTCTCCGGTCTAACCCAAGCAGCACGACACGCCGTGACCACGCTTGGATCGGCTCACAGCTGTGAGTCAGCTTTCGTCTCTATGAACATTGCGGGCTCACCAATGAGCACCTACACACGTGCATGACAACGACACTGACTTTATTCAAGCCGAGATTCAACCTACTAGCTGGGCAGTCACAGGCCCATTACCCTCTCTCTATCATTTTCTTTTATAAATAACATTTTAAAATCAAGAGAAAAAGCTTGGTTTACACTTTTTTTCTAAAAGATCCATATTTTGTATCTATATTATTATTACTATATATTATATATTCTTTTACTTGAAGTGTAGAACTTTCATTGTGCCAAGACTCATTTTGTTTATGGTAAAAAAAAAGAAGTAGCTATTTGTTTTACATAATGCTATATAAGGTCAATGTGTCTGTATGTTAAAAGTGCCCTACTTTGACAAGTGATAATGAATATTGTTGAAATGACATGGATATTGCTGTTTTTATTTAATGGACATGTAGGACACAATTTAGGCATTATGAGGTTCAGACCTTTTCTGGGAGGAAATGTTAGTAGCCTCTTTGAATTTTAATTAAATACCCCGGTCCTCGTGTATCTCCTGTGATCCACGGCATGAACAGCATGAACTGGGGCATCCAGCTGGGTCGGGTCATGTGGCGATCCTGGATCAGTCAGATGCCACTCTGGTGCTCTTCTGTGAAGCAGCTGATGTGAGATCAGACCCAAAGCTCATCAGAGGGCCCATCAGAGGGCCCATCCTCGTGACGCAAATAATGGATGTGATTTTATTTTGTGATCAAAAAGTACTTATGTCTCATGAAGACTGTAATTATTCTGCTTTAATTTGAAGTTGTTTTAATGCCATGCCCCTTCTCACCCTCAACAAGATCATTTTCATATAATTTGACACTCTAAACTCCCTCTGCCTCTGCTCATCCTCCACCTGCTATATCGAGGGTTGCAATGAATTCAAATGGAATGCTTGCAAAACTAAAACATCTCCACGCTTCAGATTTCATTTTGGGACAGTCCAAAAAAAATACAAGAAAAATGCTCATTTTACTTTAAAATTGCCAGATTTAAATCCGAGATGCCAACTGCCTCCGACAGGGAACGTGTCAAATTAGTGTCCGAAGCACCGAAAGCTGCTATTGTGATCCGATCCTGCTGCAGACAGCGTTTCTGTCTCAAGAAAGTTCAACTTTTGGCCCGTGATCATAGTGCTCCCTGAAGGGCCAGGGGAAGATAGATTTTATTACTGACAATGAACAGAATTTGCCTTGAAGAGCATCCAAAGTCGAACTTAATTAGTTTCAATGGAGGGTTTGACTGTCACATCTTGGTCTCCGAGGCGTCTTCACACGGACGAGGACAGATGTGCAAAGATAATTCTTGGAATTGTGTGTTGCGCGTTCCGTTTTGTTTTCTCTGGCTTGAATGTATTTATATACATAAATGCAACAAGACAACATCTATCGCCAGCTTCAATCCAGAACCGGCTTGTGATACACAACCTGAGCTGGCAGGGTGCAGTTGTTGTTTTTGTTTTTTTGTGCACACGAATCCTAAACTGCTGGTATCTTAGCCCCGGTAATTACTGCTGCTCCTGCTGTAGGATGCAAAAGGAAGAAGAGTTGGATGTGAGAAAACAAGCCACTGTAAGAAACTCCTTGTTAGAGCTCGCTGCTCCCAGACTCGCCGAGAGTCTCAAGACGCTGCTGCTGTTGTTCTCCAAACCAAAACCTGCTAAAAATAAAACTTAACTGAACGCATCTGTTTGTCCTTGCTTGGAAACATTCCGGATATAAATGGCTTTTTTTTGCTTATACGTGTGCATTCTGTTGTGTGTGTGTGTGTGTGTGTGTGTGTGTGTGTGTGTGTGTGTGTGTGTGTGTGTTTGAAGATTGCGGTGATTCCAAAGCGACACTCTCAAACAAAGTGACCTCCAGTGGATAGTCAACAGGCAGACACACTTTGTGGGAGGAATCAGAGCTGGAGCGTCGTGGCTACTTGACGGCCTACCTTTTGGGCTCAGGGTGTGCCGGTGAATCTAAATCACGGACATGCCTACATGTAGTCAGTCTCACGCTGCTGAATAATAGCAGGCTGCTTGTGCGTGCCTTCTTAGATTGACGTGGCGCGTGGACATGGGCAGGTGCTGCCAGCGGGGCGGCGCTGTATAAATAAGGATGACAAGCCATTTGGAAAGGCAAAAAAGGGTCCAGGAACATGACTTTGCATCCCATTAGATTCTTTTGTTCGGGAATCTACATCTTAAAACGGATAGTAGCAGCAGGGGATGCGAGGCCCCTGGTGCAAGTGGAGGCATGCGAACGCATAGGGATTCATGCAAACTGCACACAGGAGGAGAACCTTGAAGTATGGATACGCATGTCAGGGGGAGTGGTTCCATACTTTCATTCTCTTACCCCCAAATTCTAACCGACTCCCAGTTGTAACTGCATTTTCTTTGTAATTATTTCAGACACTCCATCTACTTTCAAAAGTCTTAATCATGCCTTTGAATACATTGCATTGTTAAATAAACCCAATGGTAACACTCCAGTAGATAAACCTGGTTTTAATGGGAGTCTATAGAGAGGGATGACGCTTGCTGTCTTATCATCAGGTGAAACTGCGGGCTGTTGTTTATTTTTTGATCCACGCAGTTTATTTGCTCTCACGGACGCATAAAGAATCAGCCACATGAATATTAGGCTACTCATGTTGTATTCAAATATTATATTCTGAAAACAATCTAAACCTGGATAAAAAAAAAAAAAGAAATGACTTTGCTTCTTCGTCATTTAATAGTTGCGTTCTGTGTGAAAGTATTCATGACAAAAACAACCGTCCCCCTCTCCCCCCATGTGTGTTACGCCTCAAGTGTGTACTGTAAGTTGTGTAATGTAAAAGCAAGGATCTTCCCATATTAAGGCAGATATCAAGGCACAAGTGCAGAAATAAGTGAAAGAGAGTGATGAGAAGTCACGGACGGTCAGTAACCCGAATAAGGAATATAAAAACACAAGGTTTCTTATGTTCTATATCAGGGGACCAGTAGCGCGGGTAGATCGCATGCCACTTGATTGACATACAGAGCAGCCAGTCCAAGATCACGTGTTTTCTAACACACGGGTCACCACACATGCGCGGTGAACTGCACGAGCTACTGCAAAACTCCGGCGAGCTAATTAGTTAGCCTGTCAATTTAAAGAACCTCGCGTCAGAGCTGGAGACGCAACGGAAGGCGTGTGCGCGCTACACAGAGCAGCTTGACAAGTGTCTGTCAGAGTTTGACAAACGCTTTCAAGACTTTGCTTTACAGTCGCTACATTCATGTGCTACCCATTTGGGGAAGACATTGAGGTTGATTCACTCGCATCAAAAATTGCAACGCTGTTTCCCCTGAGCTGGTCTGGAGTGGAGGACGAGATGTTGACACTACAGGCTGACGTTCAGCTGAAGTCCAGAGCTCATGGACAGTTTTGGAACTTACTCAGAGGAAAAGTACCCAAACATGAGGAAGTGTTCTGCCTTCTTGACTGCATTATTTGGCTCTACTTATTTATGTGAGTCAGCCTTTTCCCACATGAAAAAGATTAAGTCCAAACACTGTTCCACCATGACTGATGACCATTTGGAAGTCTGCCTGAGGACCAGCAGCTACTGTCCGGACTATGCAACCCTGGCTGATTCTATTCAGTGCAAGTCATCAGAGTAAAATGTAATGACCAAAAATGTATAGAATTGTATTGTGTCATAAGGGTTCATGCAGTTATGCAAGGTACGCCAATATTGTAAATATAAAATATACTCTGTATATTTATACCTTAATAATGCTAGATATATAAATATATATATATATATATATATATATATATATATATATATATATATATATTTATATAAATAGATATTTAGCATTATTAATGTAGGTAGGTCTTTTTGACTTGGTCATTTTAAAAGTAGCTCGCAAGCCAAAAAAGTGTGGGCACCCCTGTTCTATGTCATACCTCGTGACACTACAAACACCGGCGGTTTCTCGGCAGGATCGCTAAACGAACACACACATTTCGCCTATAAATTAAAGACAGACATGTCGCCTCCTACCACCGCGGAGCAATCTCGCCCGAGGAATCCCGCCGCCCGCGTTCTCATTCTGTTGGGCTTTTACGTGGCCTTTATTTGACAGCTGTGACGGAAACTGTCACATAAACAACCGCATGTGATGCAGCGTGGCCAGCGTGTTTCAGAAGCGACGGGTGACGGGACAGGTAAAGAGTCTTCTCCTTCACACATTTCTCCCTAAAATGTCATCGAGGAGAAGGAGGAGGACTTTAATCTGCACTAACAAGCTGTCATCCACATTGAAGTGAAATCGTCCCGTGGTTTTTAATGTGTTTGATAAGATTCAAGCGAACGTTCAGGGAAATTAGAGGAGCGTAATACGACAACGACGAGTGAATCAGCGGCTGATTTGGATGCAGTAAAAGGAGACACCTAAATTGGGCAGTGTCTCTCTCTCTCACACACACACATACACACACACACACACACACACACACACACCCACACACACACACACACACACACAGGCAAAGTGAAAATACATCCGGGACTACTTTATATGCCTGCTCAGACGCAGCAGCGTAATCTAAAGCCTGTCAGGTGACAAGTTGCACATGCTTTCTGCGGGGGGAGCTGCATGTCGGATTGAAAAACCCAAATCAATGCGAGGTCCTGTTCGCAGTCGCGACACCGTGAACTCGCATGTGCAGGGTTTCAACCACAACAATTGAATGCACCATTTCCTCCACGTCCCCTTGTTTTGACGCAGGTTAAAAAGTCGCCGCGGTCAAGCGCGCAATTGATTTTTGGATTGAATAGTCAAAGTGAAGCGAAGGGCAAAGGGAGGAAACTGGAAACACAAAATAAACCACACATGCGAGCGCTGCAGGCATTACAAGCTCACGAGTCGTTCAACAGACGAGGTTATGGGGTGTTCTAATGCCGAGTACAGACATTTAATTACTGTTCTGCTCCTTCAGCCATCCTCAAACCAAACCACATAAAACCCTTTGTGTGTTTTGAGTGATATTTAAACACGATATTTAAACACGTTCTCAACAGGTCGCTTCGCTTGTCTGCCTTTTTTGGATGACAGTTTAACGATGAAGAAACCGCAGTGTTTTATGTTTTCTTCTCGCTTTGATAGTCATCCTGAATGGACGTTGTTGCACCCCTTAATGTAAAATGCCTCACATTGTTTGCAGCAGAGGGCTAGAGGAGCAAGAGTGAAACCTATGAGCTAAATCGCTACAAATAGCAGCAAAATGGACATTTCGGAACATAAAGAAAAGAAAAGAAAAGGAAAGAAAACAACTTGCAAACCTTTTCTTAAAGCAAAACCACTTTCAAGTCCAGACATGAAACCCGAGAGAGAGAGCGGAGCTATAAAAGAGAAGCCCTGATTGAATCTTTAAAGCAATACATCTCCCACCTTATACGTTGCATTGTGGCATTTCTCATATCATCACGCCTGCGGTGATCAAGTGCAGTCCAACATGTTGGGAGAGAGCTTTGGTTTCGACTGCAAGGAAGGTCGTCTCCATCTCTCCCCCCCCCCCCGCCCCTCGGTGTATAAGCCACATAAATCATGTATGCACACACCCAGTTGAGCCCGCTGTGCGCCCTCACACCCACCCCCCATGCCGCGGCCCAGATAAACACGGGCACAGATGAACACTTCAGGTTATCCCCCGGATTCCCCCGGGTACACGTCAAGGAGATCACGCCGTCAATGAATATGCAAAAAAGGGGACCGTGGAGAAGTGACAGGAACGTGGGCGGATGAGAGCCGGGCCTCGGCTAATATTTCAGCGCATAATGATGTCATCTCGATGCTTGATCACTGAGCAATTGACTGACCGTGGCTGGCGATCTAGCTGCTGCTTATCTGGGCATTAAGGTCACACATAATATTGCCAGGAGTGAGTTGTGGAACCGTGTGGAAGAAAAACAGGACAGAGGATACAAGAAAACTGGCAAAAGGAACCACCAAAAGAGTTGCAGCACATCATTATCGGTGAGTCTTTTAACGACTACTCTCCTTTTAAAAGTCTCAGAAGAGGGAGAGTGATTGGACTGGAGGGAGCTGGGGGGGGCAGTCTACACAAACGAGTGCAGTGACGCCTGAGAACACCGGTCCCAGTCCATACAGCGCCAAAGCATTGATCAACCTCACGTCTGAATGAACTGAAGGAAAGGCGACAGCGGTATCGTCTTTCTCCTCCAGAGTTCTCCACAGACTCCAGACTCACTGCATGTCTGTACACTGGAAGGTCTCAACAGCATGCAGTCGGGTGGGCTGATGATAAAGTACGCTTCACCCTAAAAAAAAATCACGAGCGTACATAAAGTAAAAAGAAAGTTGACTTTTACAACTAAACCAAAAAAAAAACGTCTATTTCCTGTAATTTACACAACTCTCTAGACCGACCCAACAGAGTTTGGTGTCTTCACAATATAATATAGGAAGGAGTGGTTTATATTTTGCTGTACTTAAACTCAAGATTACCAAATGTAATACTTGTACACTTTTCTTGAAAAACTTGAAAAATGAAACATCAAATAAAAAAGAAATAAGATTAAGTGATACCTGTAGTTACTAAGAGAGCAGTTTAATACTACACGTCCCAGAATTCTGGAGGCAGCAAACACTTGTTGAGCAGCTATAGTTTGTCAGAAAAACTACAAAAGAGTGCCAAAAGGCTGAATCTGTTTACAGTGCAGCCAAACAAACTCATGCTGTTTTTAATAAAGAAGTCGGTCAATAATCGGCTATTTCCCGTGGCTCCGTTACTAACCGCGATCTCACACATACGCTGCACACGCATCAGAACCGTGTTTCCTGCGATTACTTCACAATAAAAGCCCCTTTGTTATTTGGATGCTTTTCGTTTCACCAGGCCCACGCGTACTCCTTCACCATCAATGAAAACTACTGCATAGGGAGGTAACCAAAGAATACTCATTGACCAGAATGTAGAATTGTAGTAATAATTTCATGAAAAATTCATGCTATTGTTAGCTCATTGGAAATGTAGTTAGACCGCGAGTTTCAAGATGATAAGACCTTGACCAGTGTGTACGTGTGATATGGTGAAATGAATGAGGACATATCATTATATTATATTTAATTCATAAAACCCAAAGATTATTCATCTGACTGCTTTCATTTGGGGCATTTTCAAAAAAGGCTATGGTGCTTGCTATTTACCAACAGTGTGTTTTCTGCACCTTCTTTTTCCTAACTTTCCTGTTTCAGCCCGGCACCCAACAAACACTTAAAGACGCCTTTGTTCACTCCACAACCATTGAAGCCCATTGGATGCGCGTTAAAAATGTCTCGCCGTCTTAAGTGATCACATCGGTAGCCTCTGTGACCTTGCATATTAACACGCCCCCCCCACCCCCCGTTAATGCCTATCAAACACACTTGACCTGTAGCTAAAATAGATTTCCTCCATGATTAATCCATGCCTCTTGTCTTCTGGATTAAGAATTCAAAGACCCAGTGCTAACCATTATCCCTGGGCTATGATCTAATATTGGAGACTGGAGCATTGTCTGTCTCACAAATCCTGGCTCTCTCTCTCGCTCGCTCTCACACACGGACACATTTTCCAGATCTCTGTTAGGATATTGCTCCATAATGATGTCTGTGGACTGATCCTGAATCCTTGCACAGGAGGTCTTTTTCACTGTGGTTATTATGCTGGAGTCAAATCCTCCAGTTCAGATACCTGGAAGACCTGGTCAGGCATCATCCCTCTGTCTTGCAGGAAAAACCCACAACACAAAATAACTTTTTTTATCCTAAAATGGACATCCTTGATTGAAAAGAAAACAAAAACAACATCTATGTCAAGCAAATTAATTGAGATTTTTTACAATAACCCAATAATAAGACGTGCTGATGGAAGATAATGATGAAAAAAGAAAATGTGCTCCTTAGTCACGGATAACAGATATCATCTGTTATCAGGAGTTTACTCAAGGAGATTGAACCACATTTAGCTCAAACATGCCTCAGATAAGACCTTGATGAATAGTCATTTTGCTGTATAATTGGCATCAATTCAAGGATATGTGAAATGTGTCCGCGGCTTGCTTTGAGTTGTGGGAAGTAGCAGTGAAAGCTGGGCTAATAGGTTGCTCTGCTATAGAACTGTTGCCTTTAGGGGCTTTTATTACAAATTATGACTTTGCACTTGGGGGTATTTTGATCATGTTTCAGTGTGCAGTATTTTAGTATATATACTTTGGTTTGATGTCATGCAGTTATGCAGTTTTTTTGGCACCAATGTCAAAGGGATTTCCTGGTTGAATAAGACTAGAGTCTAAAGCAGGGATGACCAAACCTTTTGGATTGTGGGCCATAAAGAAATATATTAAAAAAAAGAGTGAGTGTTTCTTGACCAATAAATCCCATGTGCCATTTATTTTCTATCAATATAACTCTGCAACACTACTAAACAGTTTAATGTTTGACAGTACAGTACAGTAGTTTATTGGTGTGCCCACATTTTTTGTTCCTGCTGCTCTTAAATTTAGATGAATTCAAGACTTTTAAACTCTAAAAGTGTGCGTGGTATGTGTATAAATCTGTAAATAAGTCTAGTTAAAACAGGTGGACATTTCCAAATACCAATAATGGTTCCTAATTATTGCCTAAGAGCCAACTTAAAAGATTACAGGACAAATGTTAATGTTAATCTGTAAATCTAATATTAGGATGTAAACAGAACAGAACAGGAAGGAATGATTAAATATGTCTTTCTTTGCCAAAAGGTTAGGATAGAGATAATTTGACAAAATGTGGTCAACATGTAGAGTTTAAAGGATGTGCAATGTACCTACCATGTCATATATTTTAAATATATTCAAGATTTATTCTAGTTTATTTTTAAAAAATCCCCTCAGTTCAGCCACCAGGTCTAAAGCCACGGTACCACTGTGAGGCCAAAGTCAAGAGGCTTCATCCTTTTGGAATCATGACTGTTTTTACTAAATCTCATGGCAATCCATCCAATAGTTGTTGAGACACTTCAGTCAGGACCAAAGTGGTGGACCAGCGGACCAACATTGCCATCGATAGAGGCGTGCCGTGTGGCTAAAAGAGAGATATAAGTAGAATGTAACATTGATATCCTTTTTATGGGTTTTGGCATTTCATTCATTATACAAATGACTTATTGCACTTGTAGTCAATCATGACTTTGCAGATAGGGGACTTGGACTATTTGTGATAAATGTGGCTTCCACTTCAAATGAATCACCTCCAGTATTAGTCTTCTTTACACAATTATTAACACTTCAGACTCAACTTATAAATTTTTACAATTATTTATTTATTTAATGTTTTCTCATTAGCTCTTTATTAGCTGTGACAATAAGAACTCAGATGGCAGGCTCTGCTGATTTTTATTTTCCTCAGCTATGACTGCACACGGATCCATCTCTCCTCTATATTCTCTGTGATAATTACTGGTTGTGGCTGTTTGTTTAGCCTTTTGTCTTGACTGAAAAGGGTAGATGAGAGAGAATGAGACCCAGAGACGGACAGAAAGACCGAACAGGCCTCCGCCAGACATTCCCCAGGGTCCTACACCACGATGCATTGGCATTTTATTGAAATATTAAAGGTGAGGTAGATCTGCAGCGACATATTGTAAAGCCTGTCACTCCGATCACAAAGGCACTGAAGTGAGTGGAGGATGGAGAGAAGGAGCAAGAGGAAGCAGAGAATTCGGGGAGGGGAGGGGGTAGATGGAGAGAGCAAGGGAGGCTGGGGACCCGAGGCTACAATAGAGGAAGTAAACTGTGTGTAGGTGACTGAGAGGCAGTGGCTGGGAAAGTCACAGTACAATAAGCAATCATAATTTCTAAGCCACTGCTGAGGGAAGTAGGCAAGCAGGACAAGTGGAAGGGAATCGTATTGACATAGGGAAGAGGCGAAGGATGTTGGGAACCCACGTGTTGAGAGAGGCTGACAAACCAACAGGGGATGTTAAAACACTGGCACATTCTACCAAGGTCCAGCCATTGATTTTTAAATGTATTTATTTTATTTTTGTGGCAGTTTGACGGCCGTGTGTGCACAGTGGAACATGTTGGCTATCCCTGCGCCTATCATGTTGGGCCTGGTCTGTAAAATGTGATTGGCACTCAACCCACTGGAGGTAATGTTGTCAATGTTTTGTTTTTTTTAGCCCACTTTCTCCTCAGTCCAGAATGCACAATTCACTTTGCCCTGCAAAGTACTTGCCGCTGCGAACTCTACTGTTGAGGGTGAAGACGGCAACGTTCTCCCTCCATCACACGAGGTGTCGAGCGGCTCCTTTTCACCTGCCAGTTGTGGACCGTCATTGGGCGAGTGTGACCTGTGAGAGGTTCACACTTTCCCGCTGGTTCTAACACATTAATCAACCTGTAGGACTGGAAAGAGCTGTGACAATTACACAAACCCTCACTGGCTTCACACCCACTCATATGGCCAATTGCGTTGGTTGTAACCGGAGGTACCGCCATCACTAATCAAACTCTTGGTCTCTGGAGGGGGGTCTCTCTCAAGCGCCACCTCCTAATGCACCCGTGACGTTGTCATTTTCTTTGAGAGATCAATACATGCAGAGACACTTCCAAAAACAAACGATGGCTCAAGTACAGGACTGACAAACAGCATCACATGACATTGACTACATCTATTGTCACGCAGGGCTAATATTGCTGGGATCTGTGGAGAAATGTGACACCATGCCACTACGTTGCAGGACTAAATTAAACTTTACCGTGAGGCCAAGAGGTAAGTTGTTGTTAATGATTTGGATTTCAATCATCAAATCAACATTAAGCAGTATTGTGCATTATGCCACTGACAAGCTGAATCTGACCACAAAAGGCCAGATAAGTTTATTCTAAAAATCTAATATAAGCTGGGCATCCATTATTTCAGCCGGTTTATCGATGCTACTATCAAATGCTTTCGAGAATTGGTAAGTTTCTGACTGCAGGATGTCAAAACTTTGCAGTCATAGCTTGTCGTGATCAAACTTCAGATATCAAATTGATATATTGCTTCCATTGGAACAATCCCAACAAGATTCCTATACGTCAAATGTTTTGAAATGGTTCTCCATCTGTCAACATCTTTACAATCAACAAAAAGTGCAAACAAGGCAGATGTAGATTCGATCTTACATTGTCATTAACACATTTAACAGTAACACAAAGTGCCACCTGTCTTCTCTCCTTTTTGCTGATTAAGTACTATTTAAGGCAGCCCCTCTTTGGTTAGACAGAGAATATGTGACGGACATTTTATTTTACATGTCCCCTTACCTCTCCCACTTATAGTACATACAGCATACAACCCACAGGTGATGCAACTAGCTCACGGTCAGTTCTCCACCGGATGTAAAAAAGGCATCCTGAGCAATCCAGGAAATCACCAACGGAAAAGCCTCAATCACAAAATCTGTGTACTCCAATCGTGGACTGTACATAAGAAGTGAACGTCGTCACCGTGACGTCACCCATCGCTTTGTGGACTGACGTTTTGAAGTCTCGAGTTCGGCATTACAACCGAATGCTGAATAAGACATTTTTAGACAAAAAAACCCGGTTACAATTAACTTTCATGAACTTAAAACGCACTGTGAAAAGATTACAAGAACACAGAGAACTCCCAGACCAAACAAAAGCATTTTTATCGTCTATTTAACTCTGTGCGGGACCATCATTTACTAAATGAACTACACAATCAGAGGAGTCGCCCCTGCTGGCCATTAAAAATAATGGCACTTCTGCAGCAGCTTCACTTTCCAGACCCGGAGGTTGCCGCCTGAGTGGCATAAGTTCAAATAAGTTAAATTTGCAAGTAATGTGACATGTTCTGCACGACCATCCTCATCACCATGAGCTTGTCTAGCTGCCAGCCTCAGCTGTGAGATATCCTTGTTTACTCCTGATGACTTAACTGTCTTACAACGTAAAGACATGAGTTCTCCCTCGGAGCCACATTGCCCTTTAGAAGAGGAATATTATTGCTTTGAGTTGTGCTAACACTGCAATGTTCTCACATTCGAGCACAACGACGTGACCCCGTGGCAGACATCCAGCTGGCGTCCCGTTACATTGATAGAATGAGGTATTTGTGATAAGACAAGCTTTGAAGATACGGGAAACACTGATCTGATGACAGTTTCCAGAGTAACAGACACAAAGAGCCATTCAGGGGAAGTTTAAACAGTCTCCGATAGTCTCTGCAGGGTCTCATACTTGATGAAGCTTCGGTGTCTGGTGTCTCGAATCAAGACTTCAGTCTCAGTCATTGTTGTAAAATACCAGATATTTCCTGATTAAATGATCTCATGAGCGGTTCAATCAGCCAGAGGGGAACAGCTTAGACAGAGAGTGTAGAACGTAAGGAGCTGGTGTTTGGTGAGCAGGCTCTGAGCCCGTCACTCGTCATGCAGTGGGTGTTGTAATTATACCATCTCACGCCGCTGTGTTTAATGTTAAATGTACAGGAGAATTGCTCAAATAGCCGCATGCCCTTCAGCGACCTGGATTTCCTATTCATGGTCCGTCCGGCAGCTTATCCTTACGTGCAAACCGGAGCTGATGCGTCTGCACACTCGCTGAGGTGGATCACTTGTTTGATGGTTCACAAAGGGTGTGCCGTGTGCGCATGTAGAAGTGGGTGCGTGTGTTGAATGATACCGTTCTTCTTGTGAAGTTAATTGAATGCAAATTTTATTCTTGATTCTTCTATAAATGACTCAAAAAGACATAACGTGATGTTTTTGGGATCTCTTTTATAACTGGGCGGATTGAGCACTTAAGTACTTAAGTACACTACTTGAAATTATAAGTAGTAATAGTTTGATCTTGTGTGTTTCATTATACGAGAATATCGTTGGCAATCCATTGTAGCGAACACAGATCATTCATAATTTAGCGAGTGCAAATTAGCTTTTATTGATTGTGGTTGTATACATCGCGGACGTGTTAGTAAATCAATATTTTTATGCTGTTGTGAATAGTAGTTTGGAATGTGCCTAATTAGGTTCATTAAATGTGAGTAGCTAATTAGCTCTCAGAGAGAAACTTGTGTTGTGTTTGAAAGAAGAATCAGCTGCCTCTGGTTTCGCTGTAATTGCTTTCCGGGAAATCTATTTCACCAAGGTGGTCGGACAGTTACTTGAAATGTTCTCATTTATCCTATTTTTTTTTCCAGGTCAAATTAGAGGTTCTGGACACAAGAGAAAGGGATGTAGAACGATTATCTCTGTATTCAACCAAATTACACTCGATTCATACAGAAGTAAAGGAAAACATTTTTAAACCTCCAATTCCTTGTATGAGTGCTGCCCAATAGAAAAGAGCTGTCCGTGCTACACCGTGAGGTTTGACAGTGCCCACACCTTAGCAGTGTTTCCTCGGTAGGACTTGGCTCTAGAAGACCATGACAATGTGGTAGACACATGAGATTATCCCACCCTTTTCTTTGATATGTAAGGTGCACTGACTGGAACACATCTGCTTTTATGACTCAAGGTGCGATACCTCTTTGAATGCGGCTCATGTCATTTTTGGTTTCCTTTAATCGCGTCATGGTAAACCAGCTAAGATGGCTCATGTGAGAACTAGAAAAAAAAAACATATTTGTACTTTTCTTTCCCCCCTCGTTTTTTTCCCGCTGTGCCCCTTTTGTTGGCGCCTCACAACAGCAGTATTATCAACATGGCTGTACCTCTGCAGCTTAAATAACACAAGCCAGATCATCACGGCTCGGATGGATTGTAAATAGTCGAGGCGGCGATAAATTTGTCACCGCTTGGACAGAGATAGGGCACATTACCTTCAGAGGAAGCATATTTCACCCTTCCCCGGGGCTGATGAAATGCGGAGCACAGGGGCAACACAGCATCTGTAAGTGAGGCCTTCTTTATGGCCTGATTAAGTCATCCGATGCTAGCTATAGAGCCAGCCGGGCAGCTTTATTTCACCTCCCACTGTGCTGCCGTTGTAATCATCCAGGAGGACTATGAAGGTAAAACACGCATCGGAATAGCCCTTGTAATATGATGGGCACAGTCATTCCCCTACTTTTTTTTTTTTCATGTCGGCCATTATAACTTCTTATAAACTAATACTGCTGAGCGAGAGCCTTTTTCTTAAACAGTCAGCCTCATTATGCAGATCCCTTTTTTGTTGATCTGCAGTGCTGCTCGGAATGCAATTTCCCACTGTCATCTTAGTTATTTTTTGGAAAATGTGAATAATAATTAGGTTTCACTGAGAAATCATATATTTAATGACATGTCCCTATATGGTTATAGCTTTTTTTGTGGAAAATAAAGTCACTGATGGGACACTCCGGTACAGTTTAAACTATCAATACTGAGAAAAGACCCAAACACACAGATGCCACGCCTGCTTTTCATGGCGCTTTTAAGGATTCTTGTAAACAATCAAAAAGTTATGTGCGCAATCAATGTTTCCCACCAAAATGCACTGTATCTATACTGTGCTTCCTTGAGGTCACAAATGTGTCGAGTGGAGTTCCTTCCTAGTAAAACATTTGTAAAGTGAATTATTCAGACACTTTAAAGCGACTGTAAAGCAACTCTGTCTGCATCTGTTTATATCAGGAACATATCTTTATCGAAATGTCTAAATTAAATTCATAACATAATATTACAACAATGCACCTAAATGAATCATGTAGTTAAGCATGACTTGTCTTTGAAACCCACCTCCAAACAAAGTAGTCCAGATAAAAGCAGCGTAACTGTTCTTTAAAAAGAAAGAGAGAAAGCTACGAACAAATATTTGAATAGATTTGTATATAGAGTTAAATAATCACAGCTGTGTAGCATCAGTTAGGCTCTATCCTACTTTATTGCTGCAATACGTCAGGTGTTGTTTGTAGCTTCGCCAGCAAACCTGATACCCCGATGCCCTCTTCCTGTTTTGTGTGTTAAAGCTGTTTTCCCTCCAAATCTGAATCTAGTGTCACACAATGAGCGATGACTCTCATTCACGGCCCCTCGTTTTAAAAAACTGATACATCACACTGACTATGATAATAATTCATCTACGTTCAAAATGCTACACGCAGAGCCTTAAATAAACACGTTTTCGGATCATTACCTTTGAAGCGGTGCACATTAAAGAGTAAGCAGACGCTCAAATGCTTGAGGAGTTATCCGCAGCCATTCATCATTCTGCAGAGATGAGGAGGCATCATATTACTATAATGCACCTTCCTTTTATGAAGAGTAAAAAAAAATAAAAAAATCAATTGTTTTTAAATGATACTGTGAGTCAATATTGTGTTCTCCCCTTATACTGTATACAGTAGATGTGATCAAACCAAGTGCACTTTACATGCCTGGGGGGGTTTTACAAAATAAATGTCGCTCTTTTAGTGTGTATGCGTGTGTGTGTGTGTGTGTGTGTGTGTGTGTGTGCGTGTGTGTGTTCATGAAGCGTTAGCGAGCCAGGAGCACTTTGGCCCTTAGTCTGTGTGTCCAGACTCACAGGCTCCGGACAGGAAGGGGCCAAGAGGCTCCATGAAGCAAAAATACCAGATGAGTATTTACAGCACGTTCACTGTTAACCCTTTATTCAATGGTGTATGATCATTTACAGCCCATAAATATATGCATATATATTCGACATGCAGCTTAAATGTGTATGTTTGCATGAGCACAACGATGACCTAACTTTCGGAGGCCAAACTATTATTTCAGTATTGCTGGATCAGAGAGCTATTTACGGTCAGAGTTTAAAACGGTGAAGCGTCACAAATCTTTCCCCGCTGTACATTTTGGCAGCGGAGAACAGATGGTGAGGCAGAGCCATCTGACAGACCTGTTTGTGTTTTTCAAATCATGAAATTCTATATTGCATGCCCCTTAATCATTTTATAACCACCCCCTCTCTGTTTTCATCTGTTTGTGTCTCTCCCTCCTTTCTCTCTCTCTCTCTCTCCCTCTTTCCATTTCTCTCTCTCTCCTCACTTTCCTGCCTCGCTTATTATCGCCTCTGTATGAGCCAGACTTTATCTAATCCTCATGCTTCTCTTCCCTCCTTGTTTCAGCCCTCAATGAGCTGCGTCGCTTTCCCAGGATACTTGAAATAAGGAGAGGGAGAATTTGGTCTCATATGCAATAACTGTCTATATTTCACCCTGAACCACTCGTAATGTTAATGACACGGTGAGGAGGTTTCACAGCAGGGTATAGGAGCAGAACAAAAAGGCTTCAGAAAAGGCTTGAAAAATGGCTTCAGCAATGACACACAACGTAGTGGGTTTTTAACATGGGATCACTCAGTAGCGCCGCTCTGTGTTAGCACCTCATTGCATTGTGTGTGCTTTCATATGTCAGTGGAGGAATTTCTTCAAATTCACAGTTCCCTCCTCTCTAACTCTCCCCAGTGGTTTTGATAGCCATTGGCTGCTTCTTGTGATTATTTTCCATTAAAATGTCTTTAAAAATATGGGGCCGTTAAATAAGATCCTGTTCAATCATCTCTACATATTAGCAGGTAAATTTCTTTGCAAGCTTTTTGACTAATTGAATACATTTTTTTCCTGCAGCTAATGTATCAGATATTGCAATTTATATTTTATCCTGCACTATTAACATATATATCAAATTTTACAACAGTATTACAAAAATGGTACAATAGTGCTCTAAAAGATTCGGTGCTATTTCCACCTCTCTCATATATTATGATGAATAATGACTACTTTTTTTGGAAGCATTTAATTATTTTAAATTTCCAGGTTAACAATAATTATTATTTTGTGTTCAGCGGGAGCTTCTGCTGCTGACTACGTCGCTCTTCTGTTTATTCCAAACAAATGAAAAATGATGAGCCAGAGGACTCATCCTGACATGGAGTGTGTAAAACACCAAATATAAAGGGATTGCATGTATATATAAATATAAATGTAATATAATATAATATATAATAATAATAATAATAAGATATAAATGCATGTTAAAGTAAATGTAAAACATGCGAACCACTAGAGTTACCGCCTCGGGGTATTACGCCTCTGCTAATCAGTCATGTTGCAGTTTGCATCCATATCTGTCCAAAATGTCATCGCTTCATCAAATTATCCGCTTAAACATTTGTGTGAAGTTGTCACGATTAGCATATGTATTCTGGAGTTATGGCCTTGAATTCAAGTGGACGTTGTGGGTGCCATATTTGAAGAAATTCCCTTAAGGCGTCCCCGAGAATGGGACAGACGTGAGGTCACAGTGACTTTGACCTTTGACCACCAAAGTCTAATGAGGTCATTTTTGAGTCTAGGTGTCCAGGCATTCCTGTGATAACGCATTCACGAGAATGGACCTGATGGAAAAACCCCAAAACATAACGCCTCCGGTATAAAAAATTGGTAATTGTTAGGAGTAAAATTGTGGATCACTTCATGCAAGATATGACAACATTTATATTTGCCTTTAGAACAACTACTATCTGTCTGTCTATCCAGTTAGCTACAGTGTGATTTGTCTGGCGATGTCTGCTTTGCTGTGAAAGTGTCTGCCAACACACCTGTGGAAAAGAGCTCACTGAAATATGGTTTGTGGCGTTTAAAGTCCCAACACATTGTTTTTGACGAACCCCAAAATAAAGTATCTTTCTACAGAAGTCTCAGTGAAACGGTTCACGCCAAGGCACAGCAGCAAAGACGTTGCATTTCCTTGAGTTTGATCCTTTGAGCATGCACAAAAGAACTGAATGATATTTAGCAAACACAGCCGATCAAATCACAGTAATGATATCTGGATCGGCAGACAGCAGTGAAGGAAAAATAAAACAGTTTTTTTATGTTTTTTTGGGGGGTGAACTGACCTTTTTTAGCTGGAAAGCAGCAGTAGAAGCCCCAAGGGCTCCAGATTTGTACGCTTAGCCATGCTTATTTCTTGCAAATGCAAAGCCATGTTAATGTCTGTGGCCTCTGTTGCCATATCATGGGGAGCGGGAAATCTTTCCCCATTGCCTCTCCCCCAGTGGCCTGGTTGGCGGTTTAATTTTGTCGAAGTGTTGGCTGATTACCGCTACCTCAGTGCCGCTGTCATGGAGAATGCGGCCCAGGCGAGCAGTGAGCGGGGAGCCGGCACATTGATAAGGACAGCTGCTCTTGGGAGATTTCCCAGGAGAGGAGTGGTGAGACAGGGCCGGCGAAGACACGTTGGACGTCAGGTGAAAACACCAGCACCGCCCTCATTGCAGCAGACCCGCTGGTATTCAAGTCCCCCTTATTATCTGATAGGCAGCTTACATGCTGGGAGACCATCAACTTTTGTTGGTGGAATCAAAGGGCTTAGAGGGTTGCCTTCTGATTGGATTCACTGGCCCACGCACAAAAAGATCAGCAAGCAGATTGATAAAAGAAAAATAAGTCTTTTTACCCCCTCTGGATTTATTACGGAAAAACATGAAGAAAAGAATAGTTCCCACTTCATAGCAGAGTTTTTGAACTTCAAAAGGAAGACAACAGAGACAACAGAACAAACAGGCACTGAAAACAATGAGCCTTTATATTCATCAACGCCAACAAGAGGAAAGAGGACCAAAAAAGTATTTAGTTCATCTTTACATGAAAAAAACACATACTTTAATGGGCTCAACAGGGAGCAGTTTGTTCTACAGTAAAATCAGTGAAAATGACATATATTTCAATGGGTTCACGTTTGAAAACATTCCCTGAGGCTTCGCAACCAGGCTCCACCATTTATCTAAACTCTCATTTAAAATCTAGTGCTTTTGTTTATCCAAAATAAAAGGACTTGAAACAAAATGGCATTTCCATAAGACGGTGAGAAAAGCGGTGTCCGGAAACTATGAAGGCTTCTCTTTTCATTGTGGAAGCCAGGCAGCAGCATGGGCCTTCACTCGAGAGCGCCGCCATTGCTCTTTCCCAGGATCCCACTGGGTTTCCTTGACAGATGTAGAGAGAGGAGTGACTTTGATGAGGAAATGTTTCCCCCCCACTGTGCGACCGTTCACAGGCACCTGAAACTCCTCGACAGAACGTTTATGTGCATGCATGGACTGAACAGAACCTGAGCATGAGGAGGCACACTTTTGAAAAAAGCTGTCTTTGAAAAAAAAATTGGTCCGGTTATGAATTATAACCATCTGTTTATCAGTATTTTCTGATGTTTGCATGGCACTGGGCAAAAATGCTGATAAAAGAAATCTCTCCTTGTACATCACAGGTTCGCCTGGACTTTTATATACAGTGATGACGGCAGATTTGTGTTGAGATAAGCTGCAGTGACACGTATAGGATATAAGGAAAAAATGAAAGAGAACTAGAAAAGTGCACTCGGTAGAGCACAGATCTCCAGCAGAGGTGTACCTGTACCACTCCTTCCAACCTCTCCGGGCAACATGTACCGCCATTACCAAGTGTTTAACCAGGACCAGCTCTAATCCACTAAACTAGCCTGAAAATGAAGACAACCTGAAACGATTGCGTGAGAGTCTAGATGGAGTAAAGAGCCACACCTGGTCACAGCAGGCCGTCTAGGCCGCGAGCGCACCAGATGTGTTGTTGACTCGCTGCTCTCACACAACAGCTACGCTCTAACTTTAATCTGTGCGGCTGTCTGCTCCGGCTCTGTGCGTCTGAACTACGCCTCACTGTGTAACGCTTCATGTTACATTAACACCCCCCCTCTGAACAGAAATTGCCAGTCCAGTGTGCTTAGTTCCGTTAGTTGTTAGCTCTATGCGCTGTATTAACCCCGCTAACTGTTAGCCCTGTCAGTTGCATTTGCCACACTATAGCACTTTTTCAGGGTTAAGCTTTTTGTCTCATTATTCATCAGATCATCTGGGATCTCTCTCTCTCTCTCTCTCTCTCTGTCCAACGCCCATCCACTTCCAGAATAAATCAAAATACAGTGAAATTGAGAGATATAAACAGGAGCATTGCATTACATACTACATTTACAGTAAAAAAAAGGAAGAAAAAACATACGTTAACCTACAGTCTAAAAATAGAATCCACAATCTACCACCCTGAAATGAAACACTAAATCAATGGGCCTAGAGATTGATAAATAGTCATGAGAACGCAATTGCGGCCCATAATGCCACCAGAGAGTCATCCATACCTCACGCTGATGACCGGACATTCACCAGCAGTACAGAAACTTGCAGGAATAATCTTCCTGCTGGTTGTATTACAGTGATGGATGACTGCTCATTAGTGTCAGCCACCCTCGGAAAGGATGGACTTACATGATGAGCCTTTTTTCATTCATTCAACAAAAAAAAAGAAAAGGCTTATGACAAGCTGATGAACGTGACGTTTGAGGCTTTTAGTTGATGCTCTTATCTCTTAGCAGTCATGAACTGGTGAAACATGTTCCTCTTCCTAATACAAAATACAGGAAGAAAGCCTATGTTTTACATGCACCATCATGTTTCACGTTTCATAATAGCCGGCTGGTTCAGTGTACTTCAGCATTGCTTGCAGAGGTTGTATGCCAAGACTACGCAAGTATAACGAGTCGGGAAGTGTTCCGTGAATGCATGTAGATCAAGATGTCCTTTATATGTCTTTTTTATGTTTAGTAATCTCTGATCTGTGTATACTGAGGTTATTTTAGCTTGTGGGTTGATATTTCCTCTCCCTGTGCTGTTTTTCTTTTTATCCCTGCACTCTCAGATCATTCGGCTTGATTGGTATTCATGTGGGCCTGCTGTCCTAATGCATAGGGGCTTCTGTGGACAATATATTGAGCGAGCTGATTGTTTAACACTCTGCACTGTCAAGAGGAAATAATATACCTGCTCTGTTTAAAAGCTTTCAATTTTCCAGTAATTTATGGTCCTTTAAGGTGCCTCTTTAGAATTTCACTTTCACGCTAATCTCTCTTGAGCATGATGTGAAAAAAAACAAAAAAACACGTGTGAGGACAGCTGAGGACACACCAGTCTCAACTGTGGTCTGAATGGATCACAACCCCAGATCGTGTCTACTGGTGCAAGTTCCTTTTTTATATCTCACGTGTAGGATTGGTGCGAGGCATCACGATCACAGGCTCCAGTTCTTTTGGCAAGCAGCCGCCGGTGAGTCGTCGCTCATACATCACAACGGGATGATCGGTGAGGTTTTCTACCACGGCAATGATGTACAAACCCCTCAGCATGTATACGGTCATCTCTGGTAAACATCCCTTCATGCACACATTCTTTATGCCAGGGTGCCTTCTGAAGGTCACAAAAACCGAGGCATGATGAAACTGAGAGATAAAAAAGGATTTCAAGACAATATCTTGCAACAGCAAAGGGCCCTTCAAATTCAGAGCTGTTCTTGTGATGATTTCTGAAATATTGTGTCCCTTTTTGCAATTAATGATGGACAAAAAAAACGTGTTCACTTGCATTGGTAAAATATCTGATCCTTCAGCCAGATATTCTAACCGTCGTGCCCCTGATTTCTTTTTTGAATAATATATTGAATCTTACAAAGTGGTTAAAGTGCAGCTAACCTTGTCCTGGGTGTAACTAAAGAAGACATTTGAAACATTACTAGTCTTCCAATTCTCTGCTTTCCAACATTTGTGAATAAATATTGAATCATCCTTCAAGGCTGGTATATTACATGCATGTCACAGGGAGACTATTTCAGTCCTCCTCCACCCCCATCCGCATTTGACACTGATCTGGGGCATTTTGTCGAGGGCAAGGGAGAGAATAGAGACATTAATGGGCGCTGTAATTGCATGGCATGGCTGAAATAGAAAGATGAGTGAAAAAAGATAAAATCAAAAAAAAAAAAATGGCAAAGTGCTGCTGTAAAAGATACCCGAGAAGAACTGAGTACATCTCAGCACAAATGTTTGACAAAGTGCAGCCAGGACAAAAGCCAATATTTCGGTAATAACAGAACATGGGTTCTGTGCACACTGTTGTTTACATCTTCTTAAGATGTAAAGTACATGTTGTATATTATCTATCTAACCGATGTCCCAATAAGAATATGATCTTGATCTTGTGATGAAACTCAATTTGTTGGCGTGTGAGCATCGAGTGGTTCCAGAAATGTGGCACGCTATATATAATAAGGAAAAACAAAGGAAGGTGTCCCACTTAAAAATGACTGACTTTACATTTTCTTCAAGATACTCACAGTTTAGATACATCCTTATGTCAGGACCTGCACAAATGATGTCATCGGTCTGTCTTTTTATTTGTTTTTTTCTCAATCATCATCACATACATACAGGTAAATCTGCTTTTAGCCCTTCCTAAGCATCTAGGAATTCCCAATTTCTACCAAAGTTGCTTCCAGCCCGTGTCTCGATCAAGGACACTTTGACATGAGAAGGAGCCGGAGATCGAACCAGCAACCTTGTGATTAAAGACTGACCTTCTCTATCTCCTGAGCCACAGCCGGCAGCAACTTATATCTCAACAACTACTGCATTGCCATGGAGTTTAGAACAGACATTAATGGTTGAAAGAGGATGAAGCTCTATGATTTTGTTGATCCCCTGTCTTTTTGTGCCACAGGTTGAATTTTTTGTTTTACACTGAAATGTCTTGACACCTTTTTAGATCGATTGCCAGGAAATTTGAGACAGAAATGTATGTTGCCAAGGGAACCAGTGCTTTGGTTATTGGCCAAACAGGGCTCGACAGTAAGCAACCATTTTGAGACGTTGGCAACCCATTTTTGGCCTTGTGGCAACAATTTTTGAATGTATAAAAAAACCTGGAACTTGGAACCTAAAATAAAGAACTTGTTGCATTATTTCTACCTAAACATTGCTGTAACAGTCAGAATCAGACACCCCTGCACAAGACAATACTGCACCTGTGTTAGTATGTTTACTTGCACACACACACGCAGACATCTCTATAAGAGACAATGGCGAGCAACTGATGAAGAACCAGATGAACAAATATTCTAACCGCTAAACATCAGCATGTTAGCATCGACATTGTGGGTTTTTAAGCATGCAGACGTTTTATTTTGTACCTTTGTGCCTGTTTTTGTGAATCCACAAATAATATTTTTCTGCTGACCTAAACTCCCTTAAAATGCAGAATAAATGTGCAATCATAATACTACAAAAAGGTATCCAGAAGAGGATTCTGTGGCAGTCTTTATGTGCAATTTTCATGTAATAAACTGCTCAAAAATAGCAGCAATCCCGATGTATGCAGATGCTGCAGCAACCTAACTCGACATAATGAACAACGTTTTTACAGTTTTACAACAATATATGGCTAGCACAGATCGCGTTTTTTTACAATATTTTATACGTTTTATTCACCAAAAACAATGACAGTGTAAGATTGCGTCTTTGGTTGGAGGAGATTTGTAGTAGTGAATCTGAGGGAGAAAGCAAGTGAGTCTTTGATATCTGCTGCATTGACTCTCTTGAGGAGGTCAAATCTGCTCTTCATTAACCTAATTAAACGAGCATGCTTTTGACATTCATGTATTCTTTTTCACATTAAAGACAGCTGGCTTCATGGCCCCTCCCATCCAATGAGCACTGCCTCTGTCGAGGAAAGTTCTGACCCTGGCCATCTTCCACTTATCATCTTCCAGATGTCTCCAATGTGCTACAGTCAGCCTGAACCAGGCGTTTGTCATTGTCATTTTCTTCCCTCCTTATATGAATTGCATTCCTCCGATTGCAATGCATCCTATGAATTTACACCTTTAACATTTAAAACTGACCAGTCTATTGAGCAAATCAATAGGGTGAGTGCATTGTGGTAAAGTGGGTTTACTCCCCACTACATCCCTGTCTATAGCCTGTGTTTATCTTCAGCTCTAATAGAGAATAATACAGCAACAAATTAACAACAATACACATCAACAATTCTTTACCAGGGCATTCCAGCCCACGTCTCCAGTACAATGACTTGGTCTGCTGGGTCTGTAGAAGACTACAACGTTCGGGTGGTGTTGTACAGGAACATGATTGGCAATTCAAAGCCTGTAAATACTTTGTGAGGAGTGGATCAGTGAAAGCAAAGCCAAGTCCTTGGATCAAAGCCTCACTAATCCCACCTGCTGATTGGCCCTGTAATGATAATGTCTTGATTGGTCCTCAGAGAGCCACGGTCTGCCATTATTGGAAGGGCTCCAAGGACAACCTCCTATATTACAACTTAAATATACAATGTCTCTTTAAACCTTGTTGATGCAGGACAATTTTATTTATTTTTTACATTTATGCCGAAAATAACAATCATGTGAAAAATGGGGTTTCCATCAATATAAAAATTGAAACACAGATATAAATCATAAATACAACTCATTACTTGGAGGTTTGTGTCAATATAATTTTTTTAATTAGAATATTTTCTAAATTGTTCTCGAAATTTGCATTCTTTAGGACAGCAAAGCGTTTGGTGGTGAAGTGCGCTGTTAAATCACCACATTGGCTGAAAACAAATTAAATTAATCTCGTTTCATCGAGTGAGTTCATCCGTTGACAAAACACCAGCTTGTAACTATTAACGCGCAACAAAGCTTACAGATGCATCACGCTCACACAGACGTGGTCAGGTGTAGAGCACGACTTGGCGGCCCCCCCGTTTCAACAATTCCCCTTGAATTAGATTTCACTCTTGACTTAATCTCTTTATTCGTGTGGAGAGGCTTTTTTTCCGTCAAGGAGGTTGTGCATGATGTGGCTTAATCCCTGCGCCTGCATGGGCAGAGGCAGACCTTTGATCAGCTCCTGTTTGATGAGAGATATCGACAGACCTCATCTGACACAGCGGACGGCCCGCCGCCTCCCCCCTCGCCCTTCTACCCCCCCTCCTGCTGCACTTGTTGAGGTTGATGAGATTAAAAGAGGAGAAGATGGAAGCGTCAAATGTCGGGAAACACGGAGGGGAGGGGAGGAGGGAGGTGGGGGGGTTGGAGGGGAGAATTGCAGTGGCAGCAGCAACTGGCTGGACCTTGACTTGATTTACGAGTACACTCCATTTCTTTTTATTTCCCCTCTCTCTTTCTCTGGGTGTCCCCCTTCTCTCTCTCTCTCTCTCTCTCTCTCTCTCTCTCTCTCTCTCTCTCTCTCTCTCTCTCTCTCTCTCCCAGTCTCATTATGCATACACTCGAGTAACACACAAACGTACAGTAAATATGTAGCACACACGTGCACAGAAACGCGCGGACTCCCCTTCATGCAGAAAGGTTAATAACGATCTCCGGCGAGCCTTTCTGAGAGGTCAAAGCCGACTGACACAAAATGAGAGCTTGGCTTGGAGGCTGAGTCCCAATGGTTCAGTGTCCCCCTCGTGGCCGCGTGGCATTTAGCGAACCAATAATGTGCTAATGATGCAGCGTTTTCATTGAGCTGCCCCAACGCCGCCAATGGCAGGTACCGCGGCTTTCTCTTGTCTGCCCTCTGTAAAGAGTCAAACAATTAATGTACGCATTAACCCGAGACATGAGGCGGCAGAGAAAGCGCTCACATGATTTGATGTACAGCCTGTTTTTCCTGTCACGAAGGTGCCAACAGGCTGTCTACAGTAGAAGCCACTGGTGGCGACGTGCATTAATCATCGAGGTCCAAGTTCAGTTCCGTTGAAAGCGAGTCCGCGTGAGATTTTTGAAGGTTGTGCGCTTGAGTTCTCAGGTAATTACAGAGCGACAATTGTATTCTAACAAGTTGTATTAGTTCATTGCTGGAGGCACTAGAATCAGAAAACACACATACCGAGGGCTTTAGTCGGGTCTACTCTGAATACTGTTCAAATCTACATGCAACATTAAAAAACAATTCTAGAATTCTTCACCTATTTACTCTTAACATCCCCCATGTGGCAGCTGACACGTGTGAACAAAAATGGTGTGACACAAAATTAACAAACTAACTAACTAATTGCTATATAGTGAATCTGCAGGAGCATGAGCAGCAGAAGCAATATCCACAGTGACCGAAAGGACGACCAACAGAGAAGGATGTCAGCATACATACATACATACATGTCAAGACATCACATGTATGACAAGATGCTGTGTATGTGTCAAAAAAAAGAAAAAAGCAAGGCAACAGTTGACTGAATGTCTAAATGAACTTGCAATGACTAGTTCTTTGAAACACACACACAAACACATACTTTTCCCAAAAAAACAAGAAATAATTAATAGCCAGATAACCACCTATAACCACTGATGAAAGAAGTTCTCAGATAATGTACTTATGTAAAAGTACTAACGCAGCCTCTATTGTGTGCCTCATCACTCCTTTAGATAATCGTGGCCTCGCCGACATTTTTGTAGTTTTGCGTAGCGTAATCACGTACGCGACTACATCCGCCATTTATAATATTATTGACTCGTATCCGATGCAACAAATGATGTTAGTTTGTTGAGATGTAGTCGGACTGAGCATCACTTACTGTTTGTTCCAACTATCAGCGTCCTGTTCCTGGCTCTGAATGTGGCGGGCTGTACTACCATACGCGTCTGCAGAGCTGCAATTGATTACTTTTCATTGCGTTTCATACTAATCACTGTGGCACTTGGATACATTTGACATTTTGTATTTGTACCAACTCGTGAGGCAAACACCAGGCGGCTGATAAACATTACTGCTGGTTGCGTTTGTACACCGCAAAGACATTCATTTTTCTATTTTTCATATTTCTAGTCATGGAGGCTGATGGGAATTTCATAAACCATAGTATCAGACAAATTAAAATTTAGACCTGATGATGGCGCTGTGTAGAAAGTTGGGATCACCAAAGTTATTAGGCTACTTGAATTGACAAGTAGACTAAAGTGGGAGTTGGATAGACCTGTATCTAAGCCTGTATCTGTCTCAAATCATTTAATCAAAAAGAAATAAAGGATTAAATGTCTGTTGAATGACAGTGACCGTTGATATTAATAGAAACAATCTTTCAAAGACATTCTTTTTTAAATATTATGAAATTGACATAATGACAAGATTTATTTGGATTGGGGCAACAAATACTATCTAAAATCATAACATATAATAAGGTGTATTACTTAATATGTAGATTTTTTTAGCAACAAAGCATGTTCATCATAGATCAAAAAATAATAGAAAGCAAAAGGTAAAATATTTACGCGCTGGTCCTCCTCTCGAGGAAGATATTTTCATTCAAAATGTCAATTTACAAAAACACCACTTTTTTTAAATCCTTATCTTGCATAATATATCTTGCAATAGAGTTTCCCCATTTTGTTTGTATTTTTCTTTCCCAATACACATATTCATTAAAAAATAATAATTTTGAAGGTAGACTAGTCTGACTTTTCCCGTGTCGAGGTCCGTTTATCAACATCGTCTTCCTCGTAACTCTAATTCAAGAATTCAAGAATTCAATTCAAAATGATTATTGGCCATGATTGGTAGTGTGGGAAAACCGGAGTAAACCACGTGGACACGGGTAGAAACTGTGAGGCCTCAGCATTAACCACTGGGCCTCTGTGTGGCTTCGCTAAACACCTGCTCCACCTGCTCCACCTGCAGCTGTTGTTGGGCTGCTTTATAGGACGAGTGTGAATAGAACTGCCACAGCAATTAAACCGGCTAAAGTTTGACTTCGGGTCGTGGTGAATTCAGAGTCGCTTTCCTTCTCTTGGACCATGTCTGGTGTGTCTTTCTCAAATACGGTACTTGTTTGTGGTACTTCTTCCATCTGCATACAATATGTACTTCAATGGTCTTCAGTAGAAAATGCACAACGAGGTCCGATCCTGAAGGTGATCTGTTATATGCACTGTGATGCACTAGGTGCCTCGGTTGGGTCATCACATTGTAGAACCAAAGAATTCAGCCACACACACACACACACCTACACACACACACACACAGCGGCTAGAGTGAGAGAGGCTGACTTCTTGTCAGAGGGAAAACGCCCTCTGCTGAGAAAATAACCCTGCCTAAACCTCTCCCCCGCACACAGGAATGAAAGTGCATTTGAAAGCTATTTTTTCCCCAATTTGCTTCTGTTTAAGCAGCTTGTCAACTGCTGAATACCAAGGCCTGGCTGCCCCTGACATTATTCATGGCGCAGTTGACCAGGCTCACAGAGTGGAGGAATTAGAAATTACTGAAAGAAATTCAAAACAAAGAGCACTTGAGCCACGATCTGCGAGGGCTGGAGGCCTGGGCTCTGTTTTTTTTTTGTTTTTTTTTGTTTTTTTACGTCCTCTTTTTCTCTTTAAGCCAGGAGTTATATTATGGGTGCAATTTAATATCTGAGAGGAGGGAGGGATCTGGATTTTCATAATCTTATGATAAGGAAAGGGATTAAAAATAAAGAAGGGATTAATTTGCTTGATCTGCCAATATGGTCGACCAACAATTTTCCCCCCAGGAAGAGAAATGTTCTCCTCCTTGTACAAACCTATAACCCAATTACTGTTCTCTAAAAAAAACTTCATTTGGCCACATCATGATTTGATGGCTGGCCCATGACCTGGTACTACTCTCCTCCGTCCTCCCACAGTCTGTCACCTGTTGAAATGCCCCGCTCACACAATATGTAACCATTACAGAGCCTAATATGCAGATAATAGTGGCTATGCAGTACAGGAAGTCAAGATCAATTATTCATTTTCTGGATGAACTAAATGGCACATATTTGAGGTAATTACTGTATCACACATGTAATTATGTAAAGTGAGCACGGAAGTTAGGCAGTGCAAGTACAAGCGATTGGTCCATCAGGGCACAGTGGCTGGCATTCATTCATTGCTGTGAGGCAGAGGGGAATGACATAATGATGGCCTGAGCCTGTTGATGAATGACTCATGTCACAAGTGGAAGTGACGGCCTGAATGCAAAGGCTTTTAAATCCGGGAACGGGGAGGAAAAGAAAAAAAAAAATCAATAGTTGATGATTTCAAA
The DNA here is from genome assembly GCA_016806645.1 of Ophiodon elongatus. Taxonomy (NCBI): domain Eukaryota; kingdom Metazoa; phylum Chordata; class Actinopteri; order Perciformes; family Hexagrammidae; genus Ophiodon; species Ophiodon elongatus. The sequence goes on along the minus strand of JACSYO010001271.1, from coordinate 53,240 downwards.
AAGTAGCTCCCAAAATCCCAAAAAAATTGAATACTTCCTAAAATCCACCTTGCAAGAGAGTATGGTTTTTTATTAAATGCACTTTGTGTCGCATTTTATCGTCAGCAAATTATTATGCCATCAGCTTTGAAAGATGTCTGTCGTTACCGCATGAAGAAACCCTCAAGAGACTATCAAGAGACCATAATGTTGTGCTACATCTTCTATCTATTCTATTATTTATGACAGAAACAGCAATTGATTGCTTGAAAGAAAAAGACAGTAAAGAGTCAAAGCATCTCTGTCACCCACAGGCTTCTGAGGGAGCAATGTGAAGCCAGGCGATTGGGTTTAGAGCTAAACCGCTTTCTTTTTTTGGGGGTTATTTGGAAATTCAGATGTATGCTCAACCCTAGATTTAGATACAGGGAGATGAGGCAGGTCAAGACTCCTTGATATCTTCTTATTGGAGCAATAGATCTTCTTCAAGGCAGACATTAGACCTTGTGTCACACATGTTGAACACAGTCATTAACAATGGTGCTAGCGAAACGGCTTCAAACCTCAATCAGAGTCTCGTAGAGGTGAACTAGACTATGCCAGGAAGATAATGAGACTAACACGCCTATGTAGGCTGTTGTGAGTGGACAAAAATACTCTTATTTTATGTTCAAACAAGACAAATATTACATTAACTGCAACAGCTGCAAAAGCTTCTCTATCAACTGAAAATGAAAATATCAGTGGGATGGCTACATCACTCGCCATTTATTGGTGAGGGCAAAATAGCAAAGAGTTCCAAACAGAAAATTGCTAGCATGATGACAATAACCGGTTTCCATTCAATTTTCAAGTGAATTTTAAGTAAACTTTTGGAATGCCGCAAAAAAAAAAGAAAGAAATGCAGATTAGGCACATTTTCCTTCAACTGTTTTGGAGCTAATAATTCCAGAGTAGTTTTGCCAGAAGTTGGCGCCATCTACGAGAGAAAGAATCAGCAATTCGTTTCAACTGACCAAGTTTTAATTGTGATTTCATGTCAACTAATGCTTCATGTTGTCCAGGACGAAGACAAGCTTCTGCACATTATGGGAATATCTGAGAAGACGCTGACAGCAGAAAACAGCTGATCTGTCACGTGAGTTAAATATTCGCTACATTAGAATTGATTCGGCAAAGGCCTTCCATAACCCATTTCACACATCAACTCTTTTTCGACAAAGAAATAAAAGACCTTAGGCGAGCACAATGTTTGTTTGTTTGTTTTTATAATCAAGGGCATTTCATCAGATCTGCCGTTTCCATACTGCATTTCCAAAGGCGACACTTTCAAAATGAGCATTAATAAACGTGAATGTAAAAACGGATGATGTCAAGTGAAACAACGTGGTAAATCAGTCTTACTCCAACGCCCATCTTTGGTAAGTCAGAATGTTTCTGTGACAAGAAAATACTTTTCTAATTCCATCTCCTTCCTCTGTGGTACGACCCAAAATGTTCGATGCACCTCGGCAAAGATTTCAACGGTCACTTGACTGTTCTTCAAGTGAAAAATAACTTACTTCCAACATCATTATGATCACATCCTGTCTCTGAAAACAAATGGTGTGAAAAACATTAATCAAACAACAACACGCCACAAAGCAGTATGTATAAGCCATTCAGTACAGAGACAGACAGAGAGAGAGATTCATCTTAAAGCCTGGTGCTTTATGAGGTTTATAATGCGCACTGATCTCTATCTGCACTGGGGAGGGAAGATAGAGGTGATTAGAAGTTGATGCTCCCTCAGGCTTGGGATTATGGTAAATATATTGGTTTGTCTCTGGGGATCATTAAAAACAGCTTCCTCATCCCCTCCGAGTGACTGCTTATGGTACTGGACCCTTGGAGGCAAAGCACAGCCAGCCACCACTGCCATGTGCTGGAGGGGGAACGGAGAGCGTGAGATGTCAGAGGACAGATTCCCATGTGGTGTTTTAAAGAATGCCTTTGGTGCTATGTTGAGTACGCCGTTTTAGAAGGAGTCAACTATTCAGGGAAAAAGGACATAACGGACAGTTGATGGTGACGTTTTGAGCATTATTGCTATTATATTTATTATTATTACTATTATTATTATTAGATTTTGTAGAAAACAAACAGAATACATTTTTTATCCTAAAACACAGGAGTGTATGTGCGTAGTGCTATGGTTTGCCTCAATAGCCACGAGAAATAGAAGATCGTAATAATTTAAACTCATCCTACCGGTCTAATCCACAGTTTAATATGGCTCTTTAACAATTGATCCATCGGAGACCTTTCCCACGGGCACATGGACAGGCTTTGTGTTTACTCAGCCATGCCTGTAGGCGGCCGAGAGACTTTAAGCCACACCATTCAAAACCAACATGTCAAAGCCCACTGAGACACACGGGGTCAATAAGCGGGAGTCCCACGCTCACTGTGATGGCAGTGAAGCCACGACACCCGGCACCGGGGTTTGCCCTTTGGGGGGTCCAGGCAGAGGCTGTGACAGCTTTCGAGCTTTCACACACTTCTCACCTTTTTACGGAGAAACTGTTGGAAAGGCTTTGACACGAGATGGAGAACTGTTACTTCGCTCTAAAATAGCACGCCATCGCTGCTTACCTTACATGCCTTCTCTCGCAGTCGTACTTTTTCCCTTTAAAAGTTAAAAAGAGACAGAAGTGAGGAAGAATGAACTACGAGTTTGCCAAAGATAACACCGAATGGGGTGTAAGCTTCCCCAAATTCAGTAGAGTAGAGACGGAGCAGCTGACATTTGTCTAGTCTGAAATATGGATATGCTACTCAGCTGTACAGAACTCTATCTCAGATTTGAAAAAGCACCTTCGTACAGCTCCACAACGTTGGTGGTGTGCTGTTACGGTGTTACGTAACAGCACACCACCACTTGTGTGTATGTACGCCACGCATCGTATGTCCTCCTCACAGACGCAGAGGCAGAGTTGAGCGAGAAAGATGTGGGGTGAGGGGGGATCCATCTATCTTTTAACAGATGCTGTGAATATCAGCGTGTGACCCACGCTCCTTCCTTGATGCATCACGGCGGAGAGCTTGTCATCTTTGTTTTCCGCTTATTATTCTCGGGGAGAACCCGCAGATTTGCCTCAGGTGCATTTTTCATTCTCCGTTTCATTATTTGCTCAGATTAATACGAGCAATGGTATCAGCGGCGGCGTGGTCGGCTAAGCTGTGTCTAATAGGCTAGAGTCTAGACATACCCATACCAATTATCCACTGTAAATAGAATCCACGCTTTGGCTCAAGGCTTTGTTTATTCAATTCTATTCACTTCATATCCGCATGATTATAATTAAAGAAAATAAACACCTGCTGAGAAGGTGAAGGCTCAGGGATGTTCGGTGCACTGCATCAACATGTGTCATTCCAACGCGGTGTGCACTTGTGTCTCAGCTGTGATAGATGCAATGCTACATTCATGGAAACGTTACATTGGAAAGCATATGAAAGGAAAAGCTTCATACAAAAGACGGCCCGTTTATTTCTCATTGCATCTGAGGTGTTCTAACTTTGTACTACAGATAGAAAATATTGTGTTCTGTCCGTACACTGTAAAAAAAAAAGAATCCGTGTAATATACGGTAAATTACTGGCAGCTGTGGTTGCCAGTAATTCACCATCAAAAAATAAAGTGAGAATATATACATTACGGTATGACTTTTTATAATATACGGAAAATTACTGGCAGCTGTGGTTGCCAGAATCTTACCGTAAAAAATAATGTGAGAATGTATACGACATTACAGTATGACTTTTTTTAAAAACAGCAGTTATACTGTGAACCTAATTACAGTCTTTCTCAGAGATAAACACAGTACAACTGTATGAGTTACAGTATTTTATTACAAAGTTCCAAGTAAATTGCAGACAACTGTGGTTGCCAGAATTCCATTGCAAAAGAATATGGTACAACGTATAACGTATAACAAATGGTTGGCATAGATTTTACAGTCAACCAATTTATTGTAAATTACAAATGAAATATCAAATAAAGCCCATTGTAAATCAAGATACAGACCATTGTTGATAAACCTTAAGAAACTAACATTCTCTGTGAAAAACAGGTTGAACTGATCCAATAACTTGTACAGTATACTCACAAAGCATTGTTGAGATCTTGAAGAAACACCATGTGGACATATATGAAGGATAATCCATGAAGATTAGCCACTTGCCCTGAGTTGATCAAGAGAAATGAGTCGCTGTGTCCAGACCTGACTGAAGAGGGCACCCAACATGGTATAGAGTCTCTCACGGACACCTGAAGTTCTGGAAGCTGGGAACTTAAAACGTGTGTTTTCACCAGTTCTGCTAGAGGACTCGTAGGTTGACCGTCAGGTGTTCACCGTGGATTGGGATGATCCTCTCTGCAGCCCAATAACAGAAACAAAGGCAAAGTTAGATTGATGCCGTGCTTGAGCATGATGCCTACACAGAGAAACATTTACGGCCTTCTGGTGTTAAACTGAGCTTCAATGACCTAGAAGAAACCAGCACTCTGGAATATCATTTTGTAAGTCACCTTTATAGTTAATAAAAATTAATCAGTATCAGGTCGAATGTTAAAAAAGGACACGTTTTAGCACAAAGGCATCATCGACATGCGTTTAATTTCTGTCATCTTGCAGCCTGAATACACAGATGCCTCCACTCAAGCAATCAAAACTATCATCACGTTTTAACAACCAGGGTATCTGCACATCTTATTAATTCTATACATTTTTGGCATGTATTTTTTCAAATTCAAAGACTTTTAAGACCCTTTTAAATACCTCTAAAAGCAATAACACAATTATTGTTGCAAAAAAAAAAAGAAAAAAAAAAGAGAAACTAGAATACAGTAGTCTGTATCCTGTTGTGGATTTTTATTGCATTTGAATAACTGAAATACTCAGTGTACAATAGCTAATATAACTGCCTTCTCATTAACAAAAATCAAACTGTATAGTCCAGTCCAATGGGAAACAATGTCCCCTGCATTTACCATCAAATTAACATAAGAGTGCACTGTACGGACCACTTGTGTGCAAAGACACAGGTGCAAACCCATTTGGGTGAATTTTGTGAAAGATAGTACCCATGAGGATATGCCCTAGAATTAATGAAATGTTACTGCTACGTGAAACGAAATTTAAGGGGGATACCAGAGCACTAAATTATTTTTTTACGAATGCAAAACTATATTCCAGTTTAATGATTTCTTCTATGTTTGCATGAAGCTGTTGGCTCGGACCATGGACCTGAGGATGATCCATTGAGTGAAGTTTGAGTTGTGCTTGCATCTATCATTTGCTACACTGAACTGTACCACCGCTTACCTCTAATTACCCTTGACAAGACTGGTATCTGAGTCATTGGGTCCGGACTGAAGACAGGTGGGACAGAATCTCATACAGACATGGCATGATGTTCAGGAAACTGGAACTTTCTGCAGATGTCATCATTTCTGCTTGAAGACTCACAAGTCAATCTGGTGTTTGCTGTGAGCTGACATGATCCTCTCTACAGCCAGAAAAAAGACAAAATAGAAAACAATGAACAATAATAACAGAAACAACAATACCAATAATATAACTTTATATAGCACTTACACTGTTGCAAAGTGGTTCTCACAAAGAAAATTTTAATAAAAAAAAGAAAAAGAGTAGAATAAACTATTTTAAAAAAAGGCCAGTCTATAGTATAGTATAGTATAGTATATATATATATATAAAAAATAAAGTCACAGTAAAGTATATAAGATGTTCTGGCAAGAAGTTGAAATCACATTGGATTATGCAATGCCTAGATTTATGCATGTTTAACACCAACAATACATGCATACATTGTTTGAAAATGAAATGACTACACAGTGCTTACAAAAATAGATGACCCTAAAGCCTTCTGTTGTTAAATTAACATACACTGAACTTTACAACAAATTTACCACTATTTATCCTTGACAAAACTTGTATCCGATCATAAGGTTAGACTAGTAGGACAGCAAAGAGGGTGATGAGGTCCATGTGAAGTCCAACCACTGGTAGTCGTCATCACACCTGAAAGAGTAAGGAGATAATGGACGAGGGGAGGACATACATCCTCTTAGGTAAAAAACAAAATCATCTCAAACATCAACTTTTACTCTTTTCAAAGCAAAGGTTGTAAATTAAAATGAAATGGCTAAATTCACACTCACGTGCTACATGTTATCGCAGCGGTCAATGTTTGATTCCCGGTGAGCCCTTTCCTGCAGATCATCCCTTTTGCTCCTGTGTTTCCAGTGTCTCTCTCTCTCTCTCTCTCGACTTCTGCTGTCCAATAAAACACGAATGACAAAAAAAAAATCATCTTTTAAAAAAGAAAACTGCTTGCTTTTGGCTTTTAAATGGGTTAGAATCTTACCGTTTTCCTGGCTGTCATAAAGGCCAGCAAGTTGTTCCCAACCAAGTCCATAACCACTTTGATTGCAATGTCTGAAAGGTGGCAAGAGCAAATTAATTACATTTTACAAGATACAAGTAAACAGTCTTAATTATCTGTACAAACTGGTCTTGCATACATTTAAATGGCAATGAAAACGTTTTTTGCAATTAATTAACAGACCGCTGATATGTTAAAGTTATGCATCCGGTAAAAATGAGCCTTAAACCTCCATATCTTACACATGTCTGTTTGCAACCGGCTTCAACGCACCTAAATAAACAACGTGGTTATTAGATACAGTTTGTAAAGAAGCACGTAACCCCTCGGTGTCTTGACCGACCCGCCACAGTAATTATAACTAAACATTACCTTAGCTAACCTTTGGTTAAGTAAGCTACTGTTAGCTAATGTTCAACACAGAAACCTATAACCTACGTTACATGGTTAAAGAATAGTGAACACTCAAATATTAGAGAGCTAACGTTGACTAAGTTAACTTACTCTTGACTCAAAGGGCAACACAGAACTGCAGAAAACAAAGACTCAAATTAAAATGTAGTTAACCGCTAGCTAACATAACGTTAGCTCAACCCCTCACCGAAGAGAGTAACCTAAGCTACCGGAACCTGATGTAGAAAACTTACGGTGTCACTAACGTCGACCGTTTAAGAAATATTTTACTCTCTGACTGTAATAAATAATGTTGGCATTCTTACCTCAAGAAGAGCCGTCATGTTCCTAGAGTCAGGCTGCTGTTCCTTCAGTAACATGAATCCAGAAGAAGAGCGGCGCGTAGAAGTGGCGCTAAAACGGGTTCAAAAGTTCAACCTCAGAACGTTTTTTTTTTTTTATTGCTGTGTTGGTTTGATCACTGACACTTCTCCCTCAGTCCTTTGATCTCTCTCTCTCTCTCTCTCTCTCTCTCTCTCTCTCTCTGTCTCTCTCTTTGTCTCTGTCTGTCTCTCTCTCTGATGTCTCGCTTTCTCTGTCTATCTGTCTGTCTCTCTCTCTCTGTCTGTCTGTCTTTATCTGTCTGTCTCTCTCTCTCTGTCTGTCTCTCTTTCTCTGTCTGTCTGTCTTTATCTGTCTGTCTCTCTCTCTCTGTCTGTCTCTCTTTCTCTGTCTGTCTGTCTCTATCTGTCTGTCTCTCTCTATCTGTCTGTCTCTCTTTCTCTATCTCTCTGTCTCTCTCTCTCTCTGTCTGTCTCCCTGTCTCTCTCTGTCTGTCTCTGTCTATCTCTCTCTATCTTTCTGTCTGTATATCAGTCGGTCAAATCAAGAGAAAGTGGTTTTAAGGAATCTTAAACGATGAAACTGTACATGTCATGTCTGTGTATAAATATAATGGGACCGTATTGACAGTGAGTTCACGGGGGACATTGACCCGCTCATGAGAACTACCTGTGTTCCCGCCACATGTGGTCAGGTTATTCACTGAGACAGGCACCTGTTGGTCTTAAAGTGTCAACAGTAAAACAGCATAGGCATGATCATATATGATGCACACACACATAAGGAACAAAGTCATAGGGGGCCTTGAAACTGTCGCGAGATCTGCACCTGCAAGCCGAAGTACCTGTAAGGTTACAAATTACTGACCAACAGAGATGGGGGGTGATGCATTTTATGCTCTGCAAAAAATGCATGCAAAACAAGGAGAACTTAAGCAAGGGGCACCATATGCAAGGTTTCTCTCCACTGCTTTTAATGAGCAGACTAGTTTGCAACTAGAACTTATTGTTTTGTTTTGTTTGTTGGTTAATGTTAGTTCATGTTGAATGTTGAATGTTGAAACAGTGACAAAATGTCTTTCAAAAATCACAGTGTTGCACTGTAACACGTTTATCAGTTTTCAAAGTAATATTACTGTATACTGAGCAAATGCTTACTGTAGAACTCTTATACAGCATGTTGATGTAGATCTGCAAAGAATCATGGTCAAAATTTATTCCCGGGTGAATCCTACTGTAAATAAATGTTGCTGTGAATCACAATACAGTCATTTTTTTTTACAAGTATAAACATGAATCAGATTTAACTATCTTGCATTATTTCCAACAGAAATGTTAGTTTTTGCTATCACTCAGACACAGACCATACATTCATATATCGATGGACACTTGCTTCTCTCAGAGCTACACAATTTCTAACCAGACTTTGACTTCAGCAACAACAAAATAAGTAAGCTCATTATTATTGCTTAGTATTTCCTCTTTGCCAGCATTTTGCAACTGTACGTTAAGCACAGTCTTATCAAGTAAAGTTACTGTTACCTGTGTACGTGACTTTAAGAGAGAAGTAGGGAGACATTTTCCTGCACTAGTAAGCTAACGTTAATGTTACTAATATTACCTTTCATATAAACCATTTGCTTTCATTTATCTTTTCTTTCTTGCTAGCTACCGTGTGTCTAACGTTACAAACGTGTGGCTGATGTTGCTAACGTGTGGCTAACGTTACAAATGTGTGGCTAATGCGTGGCTAACGTTACAAACATAATGTGAGTAACGTTACCAAGTAAATTTCTGTTTTGTCTTTAATTTCTTTCCTTATGAATATGGTTCATGGGATTTCTAATAGTGTTGTCTGTTTATTTTGTGTTGCAGGTAACTTCCACCAGGGCAGTGTTGGCTGTTATATATATTATGGTGTATTTCTGTAATCAGTACAATTATTAGTACATTAAACAGTGACAAACTGTATATTTGGTCCGTACATTTAACAGTATCAAAATGTATTTTTAAAAGTTAATACATGCAAAAATTACGGTATTGATTGTTGTGTATATTACGGTGTATTTCCGTTATCAGTACAGTGTTTAGTACATTTAACAGTAACAAACTATATTTTACAAATAATAAATGCAAAAAACACAGGGATGGCTGTTAAATTTATAATACGTCATATTTACATTGGCAGCACAATGGTCCGTACATTTAACAGTAACAAAATTACGGTATTAACTGTTGTTCATATTACGGTGTATTTCCGTTGTCAGTACAGTGTTTAGTACAATTAACAGTGACAAACTGTATTTTTTACAAGAAATATATGCATACATTACATTTTGGGCTGATATATATATTTACGGTGTTTCACTGTCATAAATACTGAATATAACCTATTTTGAATTAACGGTCTCTTACTGTTGGGATTTAACAGTTTTTCACTGTAAAATATACTTGACTTTTTTTTACAGTGTAGGTGACCCATTTAGCAGATGGCAAGTATCTTCTTTTTATTGTCGTGAGCGTTCAACAGCGATTGGCAAATTGTGAGAAATATTGTTAGGCTCATCTTTGAACAACAATTAACGAACAGAGGTGAGCAGGAGCTGGTGTTGAACATGAACGAAGTAGCAGCTAATGTCAGTCAACCACCGCCATGGGAACTTTACGCCCATCTAAAGGCCTTAAGCTTGGATGCTGTTTCCACAAATGTGACCAAAATTTGTTTTATCCTCTTTTGGAAAATGGAAAAGAAGTTGCAGAATTGTTAATGTTCATATTTTTCCCCACAAAAAGAGTGGAGAATTCAAATTTGAGTTCAACTTTCCGCATCGGCTCTTTCCCCCACCGTGACAGCAAATGTTTTCTAACGTCAACTACAACCAGGGATATTTTCATTACCCTCACCAAGTAGCTTTAGTTGCCAGCTCTTAACCGATGTGATAGTTCCAAAACAATTTATGTTTTTTACGACTTCATGTGGTTGTTAGAAGGCTAAAAATGGAATTTGTCGTTTAGGTATGAAGCCGTGTTCCAAGTTTCACTATAAAACAGACCAACTAGATACATTTTTATATAATTTTCCCAAAAATACAACTAATTTATTCAACTTTTAAAGAGCAGTATACATTAACCTTCACTTAACTTGCCCTCCTTTTAACTGGGAGCACTTCAATCACTATTTTTGACTAAACCCCTGGCACTGTTCACTGTTTTGATCCAAGTACTGTTCGCCCCCAACAGACTAATGTCAGTGCTTCATCATATCTTCATCAGTTACAATTGAATTCCCAAAAATGTCAAATATCAGACAGTACCCAGTACCCTGGACATCGCGAATGAGCCACAGGCTTCCTGAGAGAAGGGCTTACTTTTCACAGTGACAGTGCAGCAGGGAGTCAGACACACCTTCACCTCGTCAGCTTGTCCTGCTTGCCCACTGACGCACCACGACATTTGCTTACGGCGCAAAAAGAAAAAAGGTCCGAAGCTGCCCAGACACCAAACCTGAAGTCATCACGGAGGCTGCGGTACATCGCAAGTGACACAAAGTCAGAAACTAAAATCTCAGTACAGACCAGGCTTAATCTTTCATGAATTTATCATCTCTTATTCATAACAACTCTCTAGCCACAATTTCTTTCTCTTTCTCTCCCCCCCGACAGCTCTGCGACTGACAAAAGAGGTCCTCGGTGTGTGTGACCTTGTGGCTACAGTTAAAGTTAAAAAGTGCAGAGCTTATTCAAACCGTCACGAGGAAACACAGGAAACAGTTGTGACTTGGGCTGTCCTGCTGTAAGCCATGCTCTGTTTAATAGCAGGCAGCCATGCATGAAAAATATAGAATACAGATTAGATAAGTGACTATCACTTAAATGATTTGCCTGTGGGCTCCAGCATTGGGGGAGGGGGATTGGTGGGGCACATTACCTTTTCCTAATACCAATTCCATCATATCCTGGCCTAAACATCTGTCAGTGATTGTATAACCTTTCAGATTCATTCCTTTCCAGCTGGTTCACAACACTTTAACAGTTTCTATGTAATTTCACTGCCAATCATTTTGCTGTCTTGTCTTTATATTTACTCTCTCCCCCCCCCCTCAGTGAAGTTGTTTCAGTGTTTGTGTGTGATGCCTCTGAGTAAAGTCTGTGGCAAAAGACCATAGGGGCCAAAGATCTCCAGCATGACCACACATATCATATTCTACCGGCGGTTTCATTACACACTCCACTTCACCAAGCTCTGTCCGGATGCAAAGAAATGCTACAGATTGCTGCTTTTCAAATGTTTGATTGAGGCGCTGCAGCATTAACAGAGTCCTCTCTCAAGCTGTGCGGGCCGCTCACTTCCATCTATCATGTTTGTGCCTTTCACTCGCTCTGTTATTATCTAAATGAAACCCTGAGCTCTGAAACACCACAAAACACCACACTACAAAAAAATGGTGCTCAACACTTTATATGGCCAGGTGCACTGTGACCTCCACAGTTAGATAGAAAAAGGGTAGATAGAAACAAATAAATGGGTACAGATTAGCAGCCTACTTCAGCTGGTGGGAGAGTGGGCCAAGCGGGGGTGAAGTTGAGCTTTGGGTCTGGATCGGAGGGAAGTTACTTCATGACTACAAAGGCACCGAAGAGCACTTGATTCCCCTTAATTCTCCTTAACAGAGCCTGAGAGACAGAAAGAGACATGGACGGCTAAACAGAGGCCTTAGCAAAGTTTTTCTAAACTTTTGTCTTTAAAGGGCTTTTGTACTGGCTTTTTTAATGTCGGTCAATCTGCCTTCACTAAGAAGAAGGTCGCGGTGGTTAAATTGTCAGCATCGTTAAAGCTCCAGAGTGCATACATCTCAACACGACCACGAATATTTTGCATCACATTTTAGAGATTATTGACCAAAAGTACTCAAACCCTCTTTGGCCTGTCTAAGGCATATTTCACACACTCTATTTCCCGACTATTAAAAACGTTATGGCCCGTGTAAATGTCTCCTAACATCTGGTGGAAATGACTGTGGATTCAAGAGGCATATGTGTGTTAGTGAACACACTCGTACGGCGCAAGCAGATTCACACAACGTGTGAACAAATTTAAGATGACGTGAGATTTTATGAGAGCAAGAGCCTTTCTCAGTCAAGCATGGTTTGTTGCTGGAGCTTTAATATTTGATCAGTCATTTCTTTCCAAGAAAAAACGGACAGAATTGTTTTTACCAGGCTCCAGACGAGCGGCTGACGATTACTCATTATGTTCACCTTTCCAATTGAACAAAAACATCTTTCATCAAAGTATTGAGGTGGCACCTTAAACCCTCTCTGCCCTTTTTACCCCATCACACAAGAATCAGGCCACTTGACTTGTTGGACACTGTCAGTAAATGATGCGTGTCACAAATATAGGGGATATAAATGTCCCCTAATGCTCAGCCTGGGTGCCTGGGTATAGAGAATAAATTGGTATATTTTCAACATCATTATCATGTTGTTCAATTCACTGCACGACTGCTTTGTAGATAAAAGTGTTCTCATCCTGGAAGACATTGCAATTAGTGAAGAAATGTATCATGGGAAGAAAGTGGTAACTCGGCAACATCGTGAGATAATGATGATTACAATTTACCAACATGCTAAGGAGGACGTGGAACTACTGCACAGTCCCATGGCACATTTGTGGCACTGACACACTGACTTAAATAATTACCATAAATAATTTACCAAGGTCAGGCCATTTTTCTTCCCCTCCCTTCGCTCTTTGTTACAGTGAATGTTTGAAATTCTTTCAGAAAGCCAGAGAAATTGGAAGTTGTCCATGTCTTGTACTGTCTGAATTTAGGCAATTTGTCTCACATTTGGATCATTTTCAACATTGTGGAGCTCAAAACCTTGGCCACTATTTGATGTTGACTCAACTAAATATTTAAATTTTTTTACTTCGAATTAATTTAGTTCTGACACAACTTGGCAAAACATTTTTAAATCAGCCTGAAATTAAGCTTAAGTGCTCTTCACAGGGATGTGAATATTTAGTTTGACTGACAACGTCTCTTGTATTAAATTGTATTTCTATCAATTGGGTTCTCCCAAATGTTCAGTGTTGTAAAGACAGACAGTATACGAGCAATGCTGTGCGGGCTTGTTGGAGAAAGGAAAGCATTTGTTTGTCAGTCTGTAGTGCAACTCAGTGGTTGACCTCCTAGCAACGCTGGCTCTCAAGGGATTCCAGTTCCAGTTTGACTTGAAGGATGTCCCCTGTGGAAACCTGTGTATGTAATATGCAAATGTTTCTGTGGCCTAGCAAATCTGTACCTATGCATGCCTGGATGATTTGCAGCACAGAATTTACATCTCTATCCATCTTTATATTTAGAAGAAGAGGTTTCCGGCTTTAGCAAAGCTATGTTTTTGGTCTAAAGTCTCCCATGACCTTTTTTGAGATGGTCACTGATTTGACACTGGCCTCATAATTGAAATGGATTGTTTAAAGTGATACAAACTACAGCACTGATTCTTCACAATGTAGCTACTGTTGAGAAATACCATCCTTGCCAAGAAGAATGTATCGCTCGAGGCGCACAACAAAGAGGCCGAGCCCCACTGAGGAATCCACTAATAAACAAAGCCGAATGGTGGTTCAAAGTTTAAGTAAAAAAGTATTTACTTTAAAATGAAAATAATTACACCTTAAATACATGATATGAAAAATAAGAAAAATGTCCCATGGAACGGGATCACGCCGCAGGCCCTCGTCTCCCTCGTCCTGCTGCGTGACCCCAATGACTTCCGGTTCGCGCCGACGTGCGAGCGTCACGATTTAAGCATACGGTAGTTTTAACACATGGTAATTATGAAATAGTCTAAACATACTGATTATGAAATAGTTACAAAATACCAATTATGAAATTGTTACAAAATATTAATTATGAAAAAACTACAAAATAAAGGCATGAGACAGTTGCTTTGGGAGCTTTCTTCATTCAACCTTAACACTACATTGTGTTGAGCTGTAATGTATGTCGGTATCCTACGGCCTCCATCAATGACATGCCATTGTATTTCACAAGACTAACATGCACCATGTATTTGCCAACACGTATATGACCTTCCGTGTTTGGCCAGGAGAATAAGCCCCCTCTGTGGGTGCATATTTCCTAAGGAGAAGGCTGCTCTCTTAGACTGAGGACAAAACTTGCAGCAATGCCCTTACAGTGACAATGTGACAGCATTCAAGCTAAAACGTTACATGCCCTCAAGCAGCAGTGGACTCAAATTAATATCAAAGCACTGTACCATATATCATATTTGTCCCAAAAAAAATTCAAACAAACAACTTGAGTCTCTGCTCCTGCAAACTATACTGTTGGACTCTGAGAAAAACTCCCAATAATACTCGATTTGAGACATTGCTTGAGTTATATATTTAGAAATGTTGAATCATCAAGGGATTCCTGATGTTTTTACTTTTGATATTTTGATAATCGATTAATTCCAGTGTTTTAGCATATTGTGTGTCTGTAAGCTCATAGAAACCATACTGGTGAAGAATGCCTGTTAGTATGTCTGCTCTGCTGTCACTGCAAAGCCCTAACCTTTATGTCACAGTGACTCAGAATCCCAACCCTGTTGGGTTATGGTGTAAATACGTTACCCCACAAGAGTATGAAAATGTGATGAATGCTCTTGAAAAAAAAGAAAAAGGTAATTTCCATCGGGTCAATTAGAGATCTTGATCTCGATCTCGATCTTTTATATCACCCTTTGTCTAAAAGATCCAAGAACACTATTCTCAATCCATTTATCTCTTTATTGCGAATTCAAATGAATAGTGATACATATGGCATAATGTTGTGTTATATGTCATAATGTATATATATTCCGACGGCAAACACAGGCTTCACAAACAATGATTCACAAAGAATGGATTGTGGCCACTGATAACGTCATGAATTGTGCATTGTGGTGCGAAACATGCCCACAAAGTTTTGCAGCTGACTGCAATTTGGCCTTTTTCGCGTGTGATTGCAATTATCAATTTGGCAAAGTGTAAACGTTGCCCTAGCGCCAAGAACACAGCAGGCAGAGCAATGGCAGGGAGAAAAAGAAATGTGAAAATTTCAGACTGAGAACTCCAGGTCCTGAAAAAATTTAAACGCGACAAATGTGAGAGAAACTGTATTTGGGATTTATTATTAGTCTTTCAGTGCTGTTGTGGTGGCAGTGGTGTTGAGAAGGAACAAGACTCATTCAGTGCTGCCATGACTACTGAAAGTCTGGGCATGACTTTTAAATGCAATTGAGTTACCACCAACCCTGAAGACACTAATAAAACTATATGGATTTGGATCCAATAGTTACAGATAGTCAGCCATAACTTTGAGTAGGTCATCTGTGACCTAAAGGTGGTTACCCACTGTGAGAGTTACCTCTTAAACCATGGACATACAGCAGTTTGTCTTCATATGTACAGTAGCATTTTAAACACAATGTTTCCATAGTATCATAGAAGGTTTTCATTCTCAATAATTAATCAATTATTCCAAGCGCATCAAAGTCCAAATGATTTAAATTTACTGTAAATTCACCGTGTTTCGAAGATTTAAGTGTTTCCCGAGTGTATAAAACACCGTAGAGGTGCTACCAGTGACAGTTTCATGATCCAGCCTTGAGGACAATTTGAATTATATTAGTCTGTGGAAACAGCCAGTGCTATAAGCGACTTTTTGAATTGAGAAACTCATAATTCTGCGGAATGTATGGGTGCCAGTGTAATGTCCTGTCTTCAAGGATAGGCCGAGATTGCCCAATACTTGAGGTGGAAAACACTATAGTGTGGCGGTTCATCAACAAAGTAGGAAGTCCTCAAACTAAGTTTGCCACTCATGGTTCAGCTGGTGTCATGGTAATCACTTTTGTATTCTGGTGAGTGAAATATGATGTATGAGCATCTGCTTTCCAAATGAGTTTACACTGGAGTCAGGGCCCGATATCTCTGGGCAAAGGTAATCATTTCTTGTTCTGTCTTTTAAGCTGCAAGATGGAAGAAGATGCAGCTGAAGTGGGAGAGAGCCAGATGGATATTACGCTGACTTTTGAGGAATGGAAGGCAAACAAAAGGGTAACGGGGGAGGAAGGCAAACTCAATCTTCCATTTCAGAGATGTTTTTTTTCTTCCCCCTTTTATATCCGTCATGGCTTTCATGTGCAGTGTCCTAATGACAGGAGGCTGATAAACGGAGAGGTGAAGAGCAGACTCTCCAACGACATTTTTTCTTTACACATGTGGCATCACAGTACATGCCAGTCACAAAGCAACCACGCAGAAGATGAGCGATGGATGCAAAGAGGGAGAGGAGAAAGGGGAAGTTTATGGTACTGTTCCTCCACTTAACAGTATCCTTCAGAGTGAGGATGTTATTGTGAAGTAGGTTTTTCAGAGATTATTGTACAACCTCACATTCTGATAAGAGATTCTGAAAAATTTCAAAACACTCAACCATAGGCCAGCTCATTGACAGTAGAGGATAAGAATGGGGATGATCATTTGTTTCTTCAGAATACAGATGTGGATTTATGGTGAAACTCACAATCATTGTATTATTAATGGTCTATCATTAAAGAGTACGGTTAAACAGCACACTAAAATGTGTTTTTTTAAGCTATAAACAAAATGACATGACTGTACAGTGCTGAAACACATCCACGCTGGTGTTGATATTGACATTTCCTACCAAATTTAGAGAAATCGACATTTCATCGTTGAAAAAGGCTCAAAACTAAATTTCCTGTTTTTAATTCAACCTAAATCAAGTCGAATTCTGAGATCAAGTCGTCATGAATTAAACGAATGTTGACGCCCTCTAATCAGACCTCCCTTTCCTCCTCTCCCCACTGCGTCTATCTTTTCGGTAACCCCTGTGTAGTATGACAATCACAGCACAGCAAGAGCCTGCTCTGTCCTTTCTGTGGACCGGAAATTAAGCTATCAGCACATTACAACACCTGGTGAATCAGTGTCAAAAATGATTATCTGTTGATGTGCTTCCCTACGCCGTGTGTAGATGAAGCATTAACTTGTGTCATTGTTCTCATTCAGCAGCATGGCTAGTTAGCCAGCTAACATTAGCTTGCTACCCCCGCCATGTTTTCATGCAGTGGGTGGACACAGACCTGGGGATGAAGTTACACTTAAATGTTATTAGTGAGACATGTGCTTTTTCATCAATGAGAAACTGTCCCAGTCCTAATATGCACCCTGTTTGATTTTTTTCCACTTTTAACAGGCTATAATCAGCCAGTGAGCAACAAAGTCCCCTTCCTTATGCAGCATTTGGTACCCTCTTACCTCAGGCACATCATACAGGTGCCTTCAGTTCAACTCTAAGAAGGATCAGTGACTAGAGTGGACATGAAATGGGTCGATGTTTGCTGTGAAAAAGCCCCATGGTCACTAAGTATAATAGAAAATAATCCCGAATGGACCCTTAAAGAATTTTCTATAATGATTCATGCCCTTTTTGGTGCGGATAATGGCATGTTTACTTCTGCGTTGAATTTCTGCCTTTGTGATTTCTGTAGACCAATGCAAGTGGCAGATCTCTCTCTGTCTCTTTCTCTCTGACTGAGTGATACCGACACCCAAACACATCCTTGTCTCCTCTCTCTCTATATATTAGCTTCAGAAAGTATTCAACCTGCTTTTTTTTGTACAGAAAATATGTTTCAAGAACCTCACTAGAGTCCACCTGCAGCACAGTCAAAGTTATTTATCGTGATACAAGCAGCGACCCACACCACAAAGTGACATTCTCTCACCTGCTGGAAGCAGAAGGGACTGGGAGCTTGGTGACGTAGCGACTACACCATTTTGTTCAATGTATTATTATTATTGAAGGAGAAAAAATAAAGCACTCCGAGCAAATGACCCAAAAGTCGGATAGCAATGTCGTAGTTTAGCTTGGTCGCTAACGGGAAAATAAATACACACAGTTTATTCAAAATATGTCTTTATACCACTGACTCCTGTCTCATAACTATCTGCAAATCATTGCTCTGTTGTGGGATAGTTATCAATAGCCTTGTCATCGTCCTCCAAGATAGAATTATTGTGATATATATCTATATCTAGATCGATATAAATATATATATATATATATATATATATTCACAAAGATTTCTTTCTGGACCCGTGACAACTTAAAATGTGTCAGCAGCATGTCCATATATATATGGACATGCTGCTGAGACATTTTAAGTTGTCACAGGTCCAGAAAGCCAAATCTTTGTGAAACATTATATGGTGTGTTCCAGTAAGACTTTCAAAAGTTGGCTGTTTGGTCAAACTCTGTAACCAGGCAACAGGGGCCTTTGTCAGGAAGGTGACCAACCACTAAGAGGCTCAGAGTTTCTCTGCAGACATGAGTAAACCTTCCACAAAGACAAGAATCACTGCAGCAATCCATCAATCTGGCCTTTATTCTGTTGTAGCCAGACAGAGACAACTCTTGGAAAAAGAAAACATAAATAAAAAAGCATGCATGTGACATTCTGTCTGGAGACTGCAAAGTGGCAAAACAGTTCTCTGGTCTGAGGAGAGAAGAAGTGAACTCTGTGGCCTCGATGCAAGTACTATGTCTGGCTAATCATCAAGGTAATACCAGCCTGCAGGCCGAGCATGGTGGGGTGGTATCATTTTGTGGAAATGATGAACACTGTCAAATGTAGTGAAGTCCTCAAAGACAACTTGTTACAGAACCAAATGACATCAGACTCAACAACAACCCGAAGCGCACACAGCCAGGAAAATACTGCAGTGATGTAGTCGAAACATCCGTCACCTAAACCCGAGGATCACAGCACACAGACACAATCCCACTGTGACCGAGCTTGAGAGGATCTGCAAGGAAGAAAAGGTGAAACTTCCCGATTCAAGAGATGCAAAGCTGGCAGCTGAAGCCAAGGAGACTCAGAGGCTGTTGCTTTGGTCATTTGCCAGTGGTGCTTCTCCAAATCAGTGAATCAAGGGTTCAGACAAATACGTATTTATTTTAATAATAATACATAGAGCAAATAAGGGAAAAATAACTTTTTTTTCTCAAAGAGTCCTGTCTGTCCTGGATGCTCTTATTGCATAATTTGAATTGATTTCATATTTAGGGAATCATCTGACAATACTGCAGCAACCTCCAGAAGCAGTCTGCCACTGTCTCGTGCACAGCCCATATTTTATTGATGTTGTGGTGCTGCACTTTGCAGCAAATGCCCTGTGTGAGTTCTCTTGGATACACACAGGCCTCAGTCTTCAGCCGACTGCTAAATATTGCATTGTGATAAGCCGCCTCTCACCCACCGCGGTCCACCAAGGCACAAGCCACGAGTGTGGTTAACTTGTGAATTAATCTATTCTGCTGCCTTCAGGCTTGAATGGAGCGAATGGAGCAGCGTGTGAAGTGGACGTTCTACCTTTTTTCTTAGAGGTGCACATGCCACAACGGGATCGAGGTCCAAAAGCGGATCGTTAAATTCAAACCCGGTGTGGGATCCGCTTATCAAATCTGAATCTTTCAACATCCCTTTATCGGATTTATTTAAGTGTTTGATAACGGAACGCTTAAAGAAATAGTTCAGCATTTTAGGAAAATACGCTTATTCGCTTGCAAAGCAATTGAAGTCTCTGTTGGTTGCCTGGCAACCTCACTGTGAAAAGACTTCAGGAAGTCCCTGCTCCCGGCCATGATAACAAAGAAATCCGGCACATTCCCCCCAGTTAAACTGCAACCTGACGTTCTAACACTTTGTTTAAGGGGTAACGTAATAAATATAAATATAATATATAATAAAGCTGGTTTTGTTTGGACTTTGTTCCCTTCCGACAGAACCATGACAGCTGTTTTCCCGTGTTCCCAGTCTTTATGTAACGCTAACATAGGAGTGGAATCTAACTTAGGTATTCTCATTACAGTAATCAATTAATGAGGTAAATACCAATTAAATGCAGCAAAAAATGTACTTTGTTTAATCAAATGTAACAATAGTATTATACTTGGGGAAAAATAAACTGTGTCCTGTCCTTCACTGATGGAATGGGGTTTGGCTGAGGTGAGTTATATTCTGAACCTTCTCTGCCAAGTTAATCCCTCTCCATACATGGGGATGAAAGGATAGTCGGAGCAGTAACATTTTAATTTGGAGATGGTACAGTAGCAACATTGTTTTAACGTTTGTCAGAGCTTTATAGGAAAATCTTTCTCTAAGCTTCGGGCCACACAACAAAGCTATTCCTTTGATTTTGAATTACAGTAAAAGCCTGTATCCGGCATTGAAGACGATTAAATTGTGTCATGCTGACCTGACATGTCACCCACTCACTTTATTTAAGGAACCTGGCACAGCTCTAGAGGTCCGTCAAGGCCGCAGCTCAATTATACTTCATATCCGAGCGTTTTGAGAATCAAACGTCTGAGGCTGCATGTTGGCAACAATTTGATTAATGCCCTGTGTGTGTCACATGGACACGGCAACACAGGTTCTCAAAGAACTCATGAAAGATCTACGCCTCATAGTCTCTTCTCTTATTTGCATTAATGCTACCTGCGACATTCTCTGATGGCTCTCTCCTTAACTGACCTTCTGTATCTAGGTCAGCGCCCGACTGCAAAACATAGGTACGTCGAGGCCCACACCATGCCCCTACCCGTCAGCCCCAAACGTCCAATATAATCCCCCCCACCTTTGATCATGATTTCCTCCTAATCCGGTTGAAAGTGTTTGGTGAGGACAGCCAGAGGCAATATGTCTGCTCAAGGTAGGATACCGGTTTCCTCTTGTGGAGGAACGGCCTTAATTACCTCTACTCGTACACTGAAAATAACCCGAGTGACCAAAGTGAGAGTTAAGTCTCTGATTGGATGAATCAGCAGCGCGGACTCGCTGGGCTCTTATTGATGTGTGCTGGGGGACACAGCTGGAGAGGCGGTGGAAGCTCGGGCTGCATCCTTTCTATTCAAACGTCATTAGAACTGATTAAAGTGACTTTGCAACACCACATCATCTGGTCACATCAGAAGAGTGGATTAGCAGAAGGGAGGTTTGTTTTTCCTTTTTTCTTCTTCTTGTTTTACTCCTCTGAGTTTTACATAGGCTGTGCTTTTAATCCTCACATCATGCACGCACACACACGTCCGCCCACCCACGAAGATCTGACCTTTTGTTCTCTGCTGGTTAAGCTGATAAAAGACAGTGGACATTGACAATGACATTAGAAGTCAGTTGAAAAAAAAAAAAAACTTGGTGCGAAGCCTTAAACCTGCATTAATAGATGTCATTGAAAAAAATGTGACAGGATAGGAATAGATAATGTACAATTGGAAATACATGTTCTACATTCCTGAATCAATTCCTATTTATATCTTCTGCACAGGTGAGCATACAGTTTAGTTTGAGATATGTACACATGTTCACAGCTGTTGTTCCTGCTGGTTCCAGTGCTTTCCTCTTCTGTAGACCCAGCCTTCTCTCACGCTCCCTGATGTCAGGTAGTCCTGCGTCTGGCTTCTTCTCAGCCGTTGCTCCATGACCCCCACGCAGACAGCTGGGCCTGTATTTATCTTATCGCGCTCATCTCAGAGTGACACACATTGGCAAAGAAGGCCACAGACTTTATTAGAGTCAAAAAGAATGTTTTGGTAATGCTTTTAAAAACCTTGCTGACACAGCTAATTTTTTAGTCTTTGGGATTCTCCACAGAAGTGTGGAAGGTGCATTTCCCCTCCTTTGGTCCAGCTACAGGTCATTTTTTACAGGCTTCTCAGTCTCCACGTATATAATGGCAACACGTTCACTCACCTCACAACATGGTTACTATTGACAGGTTTAAGTAGTGCAGGGCTGCTCTAATTACCAGCAAAGGTGGCAATTATGTCAAGGATAATGGTGTTTGAACCAATTTATTTGCACATGCCATAGATGCAAACTTAAAACCAGAAAGCAGGAGGCCAAAGCTTAAAAAAAACTGATAGCAATTCTTTACAGAGTAGAGCAAATTTCACACGCACCTCCATAAAGTCACTTTACTTTGTGACAGCAATTGCCTTAAACTCCCTCTTAATCTAAAGTAAGTGCAGACACCACTACTAAAGAACGGGTGCGTAAAAGAGTTCGCAATGAAGCTAGGAAAATGTCAGAGCTGTTCACATCAGCTTCTATTATACAGATTTTCCAAAAATGTGCTTTAAGCTTCATAGAAAATCTGTCTTGGCTGAGATTTTGATTGCCAGATAATACTCCACCACACTGATGATTTGTAGCCCTGGGATTTCTGCGACGTGGAAATCACACACGTAGTCACAGAACTTGATGATTAAAATAGAATCAGCCGTAAAAAAATATATATATATAAAATGCAGTTTATCGTGGAAATTTGCCAAAACTCGGACTTTATGAAAACTATCGCGTTTCCCTGAAAACTATGACGTTATGTTTGTGTTTCATTTACGGGCCCGCTGCTACTCTCCCCGTCTCTTTGTGTCAGTGGTTCACGGAGGGCTCAGCTCCTTCTCACACTCTCACACACACACACACACACACACACACACACACACACACACAGTCATGTTGAAGAGGCCCTCTGAGAGGGCTAGCGTGGTTCACACTACACGACTTTTCCCACTCGCCAGTAGCTTAGATCAGAGGCAAATAGCGTTGGCTCGCTGTTCAAAGATGCAGGCCAAGAGGCTCCCTGATGCATCACGTAGCGAGCTAAATATCTGACCCGTCGGAGAGATACCGCCAAAGAGAGAGCGTGAGACAAGTGTTGAGGGCAGAGGGATTTGATGCTATCTGCTCGATTTAGAGAATATTATTTTACAAAAGGATGGACGATTTTGTTTTATGATTGTATTTAATCACATTCTGTGATAAAAAAAAAGAAAAAAAAAGACATTTTGCAATGTTGTGTTTAATCAACTTTATTGATCCACTGGTCCATTCAATTTTGAATATATTCCCCATGAATTGTTGAAATTGTATTCATTGGTTCATGATTGAACACAAAAATGTCAAAATTAGCTTAAAATCGTAAAACAGAAATTGGGAAACATTTTCTGGAATACATATATCATACATAGTTTTTGTCCAGTCAATATTTATATTTATTGTCATGCTGTTTATCACAAAAAAAGTGTGATGGTCCAATGACCAATGTGTGGTCTAAATGTTTCAGAACAGCCTCTTGGTCAAATCACTTGTGAAAGTCAAACATATGGATTATCAGTTCTATTTGCATATCCAACACGTCATTTAATCTGTACACATAAACACAGAGCCCCAATCAGGCATGAGTGAACTGACACGTGTCCAATTTCTTTTTACCAGCTTTTCAAAAGTCCCAAGAGTCACTTCCAGAAATCAACGCGTCATTGTCAGCTGCTCTCACAATTAATGAACACTAATGATAATATCATACTTTTTTCTTTTTAATAATCAGTTGCCTTGGATGCATTGATATTTCTGCTGCAACGGCAGTAGTGTTGCCTGGCGAGAGCCCTCTACACACTGACCTCTTTCAGCAGCGTGTTATGATTGACATTAAAGAGATTTTCTGTGTCCCTCGAATGAAGCTGTGTGCAGTAGCCATTTGCTGAATGTGATCTATGCAGTGTTTTTAATCGGACCGTGGTCTTTGCCCTCCTGAAGTGGCTTGCTGTCGTGCCCCACAGTATCACTTCAGGACCTCACGACGAGCCAAACACATCAAAAGGAGTGGCATCAGAGAAAATGTAGCCATCAATACAAATTCTGCAATGACTGGAACATCCATATAGTGTAAACCCAGGATACTATCAACACAAAAATATCAATGCCTTTTGGTATTTACTTTAGCAATATGAATATTGATCCAATACAGACATTATGAACAGAAAGAATAAGAGATCAAAGTCTTTTTTTTTATTAAATTACATTATTGGTTTAATTTAATCCATTTAAAATTGCTTTTTATATGTATCAATTTATTGATGTGTTATTATTAAACATTCTTAATATCTCTGTGTGGCACACTTCTGACTCCATTTTGTTCTCCACTTAAATACATATAAAGCTAAATTATTTAATTTAGATTTTAATCTTTGGTTAAACTACACTGCCCACTACTTCCATGTTTACAATGGCCGCTGAAACGAAGCTGAGCCATGTGCTTGGACCCTGGTACAACTGCCTGCAGGTCTAGCTGCTGTATGATCTGGTGTTTGTTAAAATGAAGATATGGAGTCACCATTTGCCATTTACTTATTAAGAAAAAGTAGACTTATTTAACTCCTGAATATTAAAACAAAAGAAAGATGGGCAGTCTGACATTTATCCCGTGAGTGCGAAAAACACAGGAGCTCAATTACCTTTTAGGGTGATGCAATAATACCTGCATGTTATTTCAAACACGGTTTTCAAAATTGGATATGTCCCAAGACTGTATGCCGGTAAACCTTTCAGCTGAATGGCAGGTGCTGGTAATGGCTTTATTAAAGCAAATATGACCTTATGCCATTTAGTTATTGTTCAATATTGTCTATTATTTTCCGCTTCAAACTCCACCAACCGCATGAAAATATTGAAGCACTTTCCACGGCTGCTTATTGCTCAATGGATGTGTTGACAGAATATCATCCCATTGACAGTTTTAAAAGACTCACTGACTCTCTTTTGTATGGCAGAGGGCTTGCTTTCCTCCCCCTTTCGGCACGGCAGGTTGCGGCAATTCTTGCGAGTGCCTCAAAACAGTGATTAGTGCGCTCGTCAAGTGACATGAGAGATGCAGGAGACGGCTCTGTAAAGTGAGAATTCATTTAAGTTCCCTGCCGTGTCTCTCTGGAGGTAGCGCATCTCATTTCAACCTCTGTCAGAACGTCCGGGGCCTCGTTTTATCATTCTCTCGTCATCCGCCGCGGACCACTCTTGAATTCTCCTCTCCCCCTCATTGTATTTCACGGAGCACAATTAGAACACAAAGAGAGTGATGTAATATTACTAGAATCCTTCTCAAGGACTTTTCCCCCTGCCCTTACGTCCTCATCCCACCCCGGCCCCCAAAGAAGCACTCCTGACTTATGTCGGTCTCTCCTGCGTAATTCCTTAAATGCAACTCCGTGCAAAAGAGCAGAAATACAAAACCCCACTTGGCTATTAGAACAAAGTGTGAAACAATATTCAGAGCCCTCCCCGTGACTTCATTCCAGCTGCAGGGTCCCAGAACCGCTCCACTGGTGAGCCAGGTCGACCTCTTTTACCCAACCAGCCGTCCTGTGACATTTCCCTGTGTTACTAATGAGACAGGCTTGGCGAGGAAGGCCCGCGCTGAGACCAGCAACCTGGCAGAGTTTGGCCCCAAGGGCCTCTCACTGGGCCCTGATTCCAATTTACCCCCATGTGAAATGGTCTGCTGCCGTTTTATTCCACGAAGCGAAAAGTCTGCACCACGCTCGCCGCAGGTTACCGGCGCTGTAGTTAAAAATTAAAAACAGAAAAAAAGAGATTCTGTTGAAGTGTAATTGGTGTTATCAAAAGACTGAGTTGGTGCTACAGCTCTTTTCATGTTAACTTTCCTTTCAAAATGTAATGTTTGAAGTCAGTGTCCCCCACAACAGGCAATGGCTGCATATCTAGACCTATAAATTCTTAAATGTATCCACATTTAAAAGCATTGTAATCGACACGCTTTCATTTTCTTCATTTTAAAGACGAGTGTTTGAATATCCGAGACATCTGACTGGTGTGACGGCTCTCGGCACTCTGCGAGAGCGGGCGGTATGCATATTTCTGGTATGGGGAGTGATAATAGAGGCTATATGTCCGTCTGTGGGAGAGAACAGAAGGAGAGTGGAGAGGGAAAGCAGCTATGGTGAAGATACAGGGCCTTGGGTCACGGAAGTGTCTTTGATTTTTTGAGCTAAACATGACCCTCACTCTGATCGTGACAGTACAAATAGGCACAATGCTGAAGCATGAATGGACTATGAACAGTGTGTGGTTGTCGCTCTGCGTGGTTACAACCCAGCAGCATACTTTGTCAAATACAGAGGAGCTGTCAGTACATGCTGCTATTTGTAATAATTATACTTATGCCTCAGAATGTTGAATTTCTAATTATACACGACACATTTTTAGAAACCTCTGTGTGCTTCTGCTTTTGACTTCCTGAATGTAGGCAGGCTCAGTCAGATGGAAACATTCTCTGTCATAATCCAGACCAAGTCTCCATTTAAGACACCTACGTAATGTGAGCCTTTGCTTGCATCAGCCTGGTTTATCACCACATGTGTGTTTGTGTATGATTCTGTCTTAAAATAACATACTCTCCATTGTCAATGGCGGGTTTAAATGTGAATCCTATGATCTTGTGCGTGATTTAAAATAGTTTCTAGTGATGTAAATTGACATCTACAGTAACATCAGTGAAATAAAGACGTTGCTCTGTTACCTCACATCACCTGTCGGCCGCTGATTCGCCGCTCAGTCACCAACATTTGTTTTTGGAATGTCTAAAACCATTTCCGCAACCCCGATGGCTCTGACATGGCTCGCTAAAGGCAACATATTTGACTCTGGACACAGTGCATGTGCAGGGAGCCATTCAGAAGTCCCCGGCCTTTCTCTTTCACCTATATGCGCTTACAGATCTCTGTGTGAGCAACGGGTTTTAGTCCTGTGTTCTCTCTCTCTCTCTGACCAGTAAGAGTTGCCAGAGCTGTTGTGACACTGATAGAAATACCGGTGGGTAGGTAGTGACCTCTACCATGCACTCAGACTATTCTACCACCCCGGAGGGGGCATGTCCGCGGGAAGAAAAGAGAGAACAGCCCATGGCACTCAAGCAGCAGGAGACTTTGGAGTTGGAGCTGTGGATATAAAGGCCATGATTGATTTTTTTTTGCGGTCTTTCTGTAAGTCTTTACATCTCATCTCACCTCACGCTTTTGTTGTGGACTTGTTTAAAGTGCACTGGTCCTGTGGCCCCCACGATTGTTCATATTTTCAGAAGCAAAGAGAATGAATGTGCGTGTGTGTGGTCAGTGGTCGCAGGGGGTATCAGAGGGGTGGCAGGTTGGTATTAGAAGTCTTTTACTTGTAACTAAGATGCTGCGGATTCAAGTAAATGCTCTGTTTTCTGGCACTGGTGAGCTGTCTTTGCGTAGTTTAATCAGCTTAACATTCCTCCTCTGCAAATCTATCGCCATATTCTGCCTACTTATTACCTTTAATACCATCTATTGGAATCTAATGGGATGTTTAGGACCTACACTGGAAACAATTGCTGTTAATTTACAGCCAATTTTCAACACTAATCTACTGTATTTATGTAATACGGTTTTGTACTGTAGTTAGCAATGCATCATTGGCTAATACTGGCATTCCTGAGGGGACTTTTTCAGAAACGTCATTTGGAAAGCAGTTTTTCCAGAGAAGGACGCACTTCGGAGGACATATGCTACACATCCACAAGAAGTCATGTTTCATCTGCATCAATCTGGTTGTGATAACAGGTTGTTGCCGTTTTATAGTGGCAACACTGGTATAAATCTATGGAGGCGAAGAATGACCAGCAAGGTGATGGTGATCTCTACCTGACCAAGAAGATTCCGCTTTGAATTAGGACTGTCCACAACCACCCAGACTCTTCCTCATGCACCTACCTCACAGGAGTCCTTTTAAGAGGTAAACACGAGCCAACCTAACAGTTGGGTAATGGTATAGTTTGTTTTAAAAATGTTGCTGATGATACATATTTCCACAGACAGCAGAGACTACATTGCAGTACATTTAGATTTAAACTGCTTTTTGAGAGACCACAAATGTACCTCACATGATTCTTTATAGGTTAAACACTTATTTCCTCGGTATTAGTTGCCTTGGTATTCAGCCCAACTGTTTGATTCCAGGTCAAGTTTGATTTTGGCAAGATAAGTCACTTATAACAATAATTTGGAAGGAGTTACAACTTATATCTCAGCTGTTTTCAGGTTTCAAGTAAGGGGCAGTCGTTGACATGCAATTTAAGAATTTTAAGTTATTGTTTCGGGCAGACATTTGGCAGTTTTTATTTTGCTACTCAAAATCTCTGGCTCTTTTCTCTGGGTCGCCCAAGTGTTTTTTTTTTGCAGTAGCGGTATGTTGCATACTTTCCATACTAATGCAGATGCATGTAGCCCACAGAATAAAGTTCTAATCTTAATTGCATTGTAGATTGATATTTTAGAAATTCTAAACTGCTAAATTTAGTTATTGTATTATCAATTTTGCCTGTCTACAGTAAACACTGATAATTTAAAGTAATCTAACCAAACCAGAATGTTACTGTAAATTAAAATAACAGAAATATACTGCATTAATTTTTACTGTAATAGACCGAAATTCTTCAGTGACTACTGTAGAATTACAGTATATTGCTGGCGTCTCTGCTGCCAGTAATTTATTGTGGATGGGATGGGCTTGAGGAAGAACGTTGGCCGGGAGGGTCTGAGAGTGTTCTTCATTAGGTCCATTCGAAATGAACTGCGCCTTGCCTGGAAAGTAGACGAGAGCAGGCAGCAGCAGCAGGGGGCAGGGAAAAAGAACAGAGATCCCAAGTCTCTTATTTGTCATTTCCTTACTCCTTGTTTGAACCGGAAGTTGTTCTGCGCCGCCATATTGACGGCTGTACTAAAGTTCTTATTTCTGCTCTGAGCGAGGACGCACGAGAGCAGGCTTCAAGGAAGTGTTTTAACGCTCGACATGCCCCCTCATTGTTCATCAGTTATTTGATTGGACGCTGCAGCTGATCAGACGGATCACAGATTAAACTCAAGTTATATATTTGATTGGTTTTCTGATCCACCATCTGGTTAAAATATGTTCATTGTTGGTCTGAACAACAAAAAGGACCACAAACAACTTTCTTCATTTATAAAAAGAATTGTCTTTTCATCATCTGTTAATTCCCTCAATAACTTTTATGGATACAATTAAAGTCTGAGAGATGAAACACTTTACATCATTTATCGTCCTTTCCATTCACGTGAGGCTGATCATTCCTGAGCGTTTGGTTTGATGAGTTATGTAATTTCAATTTCCCCCGAAATATTGAGCCTAATAAATTTAGTCAAGTGTTCATGAGAAACCTAAATCATATTCGGGGTTATTAAATAACGACATCACAATCAGAATTGAATTAAGAAATAAGAAATGCATTCCGCAGACTCATTCTTGCGCGTATAAGCAGAATACAGTATAAATACCACACACTGTATATAAATACTCAATGCAGTTTGTTAAACAGGTAACAAGCTACAGAGAGAAAACAGCTCCACTCTGACAGTGATGATAACTGTCTTTATTAGTATAAGTAGTAGTTTAATAGCATTAAATCAACTGAAAACATTATACGATAGTTTTATTAATACTTTAGGTGGATTTTAATTGGAATGTTAGCTGGAAACAATTCTGTTACACTGATCATGTGTACAGACAAACTCCGTCAAAAGTCTCTCCAGCTGTTAAAGCCGACTGACAGGGTTATAGGATGAAAACTAGGATTTTCGCTTGACGATCGTATATTGCTCTCTGATACTTTGTGCTAGCACCCTGAAATGTTGTGTGTGTTCCTAGGGTGCCACAGCATCTTTGTATCAAGTTTGGTGCCTTTCGCTCATTCCTGTGGTATAGCTGCCATAGACTGCCATTGTAGGATAAAACGTGACGATCGTACATAACTGTCTGATACTTTGTCCTAGGCTCCTGGACATTTTTGATTATTGTACTATGCCAGAGCACCTTTGTATACAATTTGGCACTTCTAAAACATTTCTTTGGTATAGCTGCCATAGACTCCCATTGTGGGATAAAATGTGGCAATCGTCTATAACTTTTTGAAAGTTAGTCCTAGACTCCTGTAATAGTGTGTGAGTATTTGTACTATGCCAGAGGAGCTTTGTATAAAGTTTGGCGGCTCTAGCTCATCCCTGTGGTATAGCTCCTATAGACTCACATTCACACTTGTATAATTTCACAACACAGAGATGGGCCTGTTTTAACGTTTTTTGTGAATCTCTTAGAGACTTGTAGAGTCTCTGTCTATACTGATTTGGGTACACCGTTCGATTGGTACCGCCCCCGAGGTTCTATGACCTTGGGAAGGGCATTTCCGTGGCCTGTGGCCACACTTGTTAATTTTTGGCCCTCTCCAAATTGGTTATGTTTAGTAAACTTTCACTGGGAAGGTGGAAGATACTTGTACCTAACCCTGACCAATAACCGTAAACCGAATTTCAGGTGATTTGGAGCAAGCAGCGTGAAGTTATGAACATTTGACACATTTATCCATACTAGTGTAGTCACGTAACTTAACCAAACAGGTAAATGTTGAATAGCTTTTTCTGTGAAGGTCATAGCCATTTCAGAGGGTCTTACACATACATGCATGCATGTATGCATGCATACATACATCATGGCACAGACTTGCACTTCCCAAGGTCTTAGAACCTCGGGGATGGTATATATCGACTTTAACTTAAATGGGAGTAGAGCCTACTCTCAAGGCTCTACGGCCTTCGCGAGGAAAGTTATTCAAGATTTACCTGTAGCACTATTATGGATAAGTGTGTGAAAGTTTCATAACTCCACTCTGCTTGCTCCAAATTACCTCAGATTTGGTGTGGGTACATATCCATGTAAACACCCTGAAATGGCCAGGGACCCTGACACATATCTTGTTCTCATGATATGGTCTACAAGAGCTGGTGGGTAGGAAGGGGAATCCATTCTGCACCCTGGGAATCCATGAGGCCACCAACTTCCAAACCAACATAGACAGTAGTGGCATGAACGTCAAGAGGAAGATGCTGCGTGTTCTTTCAAGGGAAGGCACGCTAACATTCATGCAGCTGTATGTGGACTCCCAACATACCCACCTCCAGTCCCCCTTCAAGCACCCTGTGAGCGGTGCCATTGTAACATGCGGGTTATCGCACCCAAATTTTCCAACTGCATTGTGCACCAGGGCCACCAACTACATGAAGCATATGAAGGACTTGAGGGCCAGACTGGTATGCCAGTTGGGTTTCCGGATAGAACAAGTGGTGCGGTTTGAGGATGAAATCCCCTCCTTTCTCAACCCATCTGAGCACTGTCACCTGAAAGCCCTACAGTTCCTCATTGCTGATCATTGTTCCGTTTAAGGACACCATTTGTGGAAGGGGTCTCCTGACCACACTTGACGGAATGCTTGGGTACCTGCTGGACACCCTCACACAGGAGTACCGCTCAAGCGGAGGAGTGGCCCACTATGACGCAGCGTAGTCCTCTTAAGCGACATCTAAAGGAGGAACGATCGCATCCCAATGGTGGCTCTGTGTTCGATCACACCACCTGGTCGTTTAATTGGGCTCACCACACTGGAAACCCTTTGCCAAGACCTGGCCACCAAGGACAGCTTCCGAGCGCCCAACACTTTCGGAAGGGCTTGTGTCCTGCTGGATCAAGCTGGAAAAGATGTGGGGAACGGTCTGCTCAAAGGATTCCTGGCAGAAAAGATACATTTCTTTCCAGCGATAAAGTTCCGCGACATCAGGGGGACCAAGAAATTATTCTGGAATTTCAAAGATCACGTATAGGTCCACCTGGGAGATGCAAAACTATCGGCTCTGTCCACAGTGGCATCAATGACCCTGGAAATCTGCACTGAGATGGAAAGGCGTGGTCTGTGCTACTCCAGGAACCTGGAAAAATATCAAGACCATGGGATGCCGTAGATGAGAAAAGGTGATTGAACGTGTGCCACCAATGCCACGTGCCCCAAATTGTTACTTGAAAGTCCTCACTCACCTTAAGAAAATATTGTCTCAAACGAAACCGGTCCGTGGCGCGAAAAAGGTTGGGGACCGCTGCTCTAGATGATTGTGTGATGGTGCACTACCACTATGTCTGATGTTATTGATATTCCTTCCTTATACAGGGGGTCTTGCTTGCCACCTGCTGATTAAAGTGAACGAGGTTAGCCCCAAAATTAGAGCGCCGGCCCAAGCTCACTTCAGGTGGCCCAGCCAGTCTTATTTGGAAAGCTGCGCGGGTTTTGCTGTGCCCCTGTTATGGTTTATCTAAATTCTGTGCCATTTGTGCACCTACTCGTTTATTACAAACACCACGTCTTGTAAGAATGCATTACATTTACACCTGAAAAACTGCCACAATCTGCTCTGTATAGTGAGCTTTCATTGTGATTTTCTCGTAACATCACAGTAATTCAATCTCCAAGTGGAATAATCTCATCATCCACCCAAGAAAGGCTTCAGTGAACATTTAATATGATCCAGAAATATTATAGTGGATATTGATATGATGGAACACACAAAGAGTTAAAGGAGATGCACAGCAAAGTGAGAATATTACAGATGTTTGGCATTAGATCATTTGTTTTATAAAAATAAAAATATATTTATATATACAAATGAGAGCCACAGCTCCACAGTAACCTGCCATCTTTGCAACTACAAACTGTTGACTACCATTATCGCAGCCCCATTTAAACTGGAATATACCATATTTTAGGGAAGCACAGGGGAGACATGAGTTACAAGCCTTCAGAGACTACACAACAATTTTTATAGAACAATGATACTTATTTCTGACATCTTAAGTTATATAGGAGCACACATATTCCATGAAGTGTCATCTTATTTATAGTAGAATATTTTGACTCCTTCAACCTTTCTCCTGGGCTCTCCCTTCAGGGTGTAAAGATGCACACCTGTGTTAACTTTTAGCAAACGAGCAGATGATCCGCAACACCACCACAACCAGAACGCACCTGACAGACGTTCAATCATCACCCTTACACTAACTACACAACTGTCGAAACACTGGGCTGAAATTAATCACTTAACACAAGAAAACGTGATATTGTGGGGACGCATTATCAGGTTGTCAGCTTTCTGTACATTTGCCTGCTCTCATACTACGTCAATCAACTAGTCGATGCTAACACGTAATAAAAATTAAAAAAAACGTACAAATTGTGTATTATGTCATCACCATGTTTTTATTTTTTTTGGTTTATGAGATGTAAAATGGCTTTTGTGACACAGAGAAAACAGTTTGAATTCAAACTGTATTAGTTCTGCATTGTACACCTAAGGGCTGGTTTTAATGGCAACAGAAAATGTTATGAGTAGAGCGACATGGTGGACAACAGAAGGGTCTGTTGGCACCTTGCAACGTATACCAGCCTCCTTCGTCTCATCTGCACCGTCACATAACAAAGCGATGGTTTGGAAGGCAGATGCTTCCTCCTTAGAACACCATGTCATCAGCGTAGCTATGTACTTACTGACGCCTATGTCGTTACCACAGCAACCCATGCAAAAAGGTTGGTGATGTCTGGACACACAAATCCGATCTGCTCTCGCCTTTAAGACAGACTCTCCGCACTGTTAAAGATCTGATAAAAAAAAAAAAAAAAAAAAAAAAATCTGAATTGCTTGCAGTCTGAATGTAACCTTTATAGCATATTTTACAACAAACCTCAATTAACCCTAGAACACTAACGTCGGGTGATTTTCACCCATGCGATTGTGGTCACGTAATTATTATTGTGTTTATTGTTTTATTTATTGCTGTTCGAGTTGTGTGGGTCCTTGGGTAGCTTCAGTCTTCTCACTGACGTCATCGAAAGTAGGCGTGTTTCCCTTCTCCCATCCTTGTTTTTTTCAACAGGCACGTGTTCGGGTGATTTCGGGTGGATATTACCATTTCATGGAGATTGTGCCTTCACCGGACAAGGCGCACATGTCCCAGGAACGGGTGGACCGAACAACAAGTTCCCCGCTCCATTATTATTTTTTTTATCAATGATTCCCTAATTTTAGAGCTTTATCGGGTCCCCCATGATACCTTTTTTTCGTTTTATGAGACGTATAGGGGAAAATAAGAGTACTTCAATTTGCCATATATTGTTTCATTTTAATAAGTATTTTTTATCAGGTATAATACACCCCACATTAGTGATGGTGTTACGTTAGTGTTAAGTAGTTGTTATATATATATATATATATATATATATATATATATATATATATATAATTTTTTTTTTTTTATTCAAATGGAGATTCATAATGTGGGATGGTGTTCAGGTGTCACAATTATATTGTGACATCCCTTTAAAATCAAAAGATCGTGGTAATGAAACACTGTACTGTCACTTGTTCTCATTTGGGAATAATGGTAAAATACCTCTTTTAGGAAGAGTGCTGTTGTATAGCAAACCACACCAGACTTTTGTGTATTCTAAATTTAACATTTCTATGCTTTAAAAACATACCGTCACTTAAAAAATGTGAAAAAGTATCCCTAATTTCTAACTACTCCACTCTTGGCTCACTTCTTCTTACTTCCCAGTCAGCTTTCTTTAATCAGACATGTATGCATACGTCAGATATTCAATTATTTAATAGCTTATGAAAATAGATGATACTTAAGTCTATGAATTCAGTTTGATTAGTAAAGCTGCTGTGGTTACAAATGACGATCAACTGCAGGTTTCAATAAAGGAGCAACTACAGTAAGTGAGTGTAAATGCTTTTATCACTACTTTTGCAATATGGCTATCAGTAAAAAACTGTCTCCTTGACCGATTTCAACATTTTTAGTTAAAAGAATTCTGTCATCAAAGCCTTGTTGTAAGACAGATTCATCACAAACTTTACTTCCCCCTTTATTAAACTATGATTAGGGAAATATCCAATAATGTTGTTTGATCTTCATCAAAACTCATGAAATGTTTTATGAAAACATAAAAGTGAACAGAATTTTAATGGACTGCATTATTTATCTTAGTAATGCACTTCATTTCTAATAAATATGAGTTTCATTTTATTTCATTTGAAATCCTGACAATTATTCTCTGTATAGGTTTTACTAAATGTTTTGTTCAGCACTGAATCCACCACATCTGTTTTGGTTTTAACTACAGTGCCTTCTCCTTGTCGCATGTAGCATTGTGGTTGTGCCATATTCTTTCCATTTTCTGTTGATGCTGTGTGAGATGTTCAAAGCTTGGGATAGTTTTTTAATAACCTAACCTTGCTTAATACTTCTCCACAACTGTAGCCCTGACCTGTTTGGTGAGCTCCTTAGACTTTATGATGCGGTTTGTTCATTAATGCTATCCAACAAACTCTGAGGCATTCACAGAACAGGTGTATTTATACTGAGATTAAATTGCAACACTTTTCAGATTTTTATTTGTAAATGTATGTAATATTTCAAAATGGACTATTTTGTGTTGGTCCATAACATAAAATCCCAATGAAATACATTTTTATCTGTGGTTATACCATGACAAAAATGTAGAAAGGTCCAAGGGGGGTGAATACTTATGCAAGGCCCTGTATACATCCTCTTTGTTTATTTAAAATCAAGTGTGAATCTGAGCTTGAAAAAGGCAGTTCTCTCCTTCTGTAGTCCACTGTCTGATAAACTGTGGCCACCAGGGAACAAATGGATACCACTGCTTTTGAGAATTTGTCATTCTGGATGCAACTGTCACCTAAACACCGGAGGCAACGCATCACCTGAACAGCATCAACTAAATGAAAAACAATTGATGAGTTGCAGACTTATCATGAAAGCCAGTTTGGATTACAGTGACCTTGAGGCCAAATAATTACCCACCATGAGGCCTGTGTTTTACTTGCATGATAAATACCTCATGCAGTAAATCGTGGGAACTCTTCTCACTCAGACAGACAATGAGAGGAGGACCCTTTTTCCCGGCATAAAAGCTCCAGTCAGCAGCGCCATAATTGCTTTTCATACGGCAAATTTGCTTTTACTTTCCCTCAGTTAATGAAGATAAACCAGAACATTCTTCTCACAATCAGCAGTGCAGTAGACCTAAATGTCAGTGGCTCTTGGATTTCTTCATTCAATTTGAGCAAACACCCAGGAGAGAGAGGGTATATGGCATGAATTGATTGACAGAGTTCCATTACAAGGGCTTATCAGACCTCTGTCTGCAATTATCCAGGTTCAATATGGAGGTGGTGGGATTTGATTTGTGCCACAAAGATGTGTGGAAAGGGGGCAAAGCTCCACATGATGACCCCTCTATAATTTTCATTAGCATGTTCTCCCCCGCTAACAACCACACAGCACTCACTGCCAGCACATTGTCTTGTTGGTGTTTCCCTGGCTAGAAAATATCAGTGGAGGGGTTTGTTATTTTTTCCCTTTTCAAGTGGATTCTGATATTTAGGGTCCGAGCATCGACGAAGTCGGTCCGAGAGGACCCTATTGAAACTGGAATGTTTATTATTATTATTATTATTCTGCAATCTAACTGCCTTTTTGGGGGCTTTGGGTAGAAAGAAATGTCTCTATAGCGCCCCCTAGAATTGTTTTTCTTTTGAAAGCCAATGAAATTCGCCCCCAATCACCAATTGACTTGAAATTGACTTGAAATTCGATACACATGTCCGGTTCTGTCTACTCTACAAAAAAGGTACATGGTACGCCTACTTAGATTTTCGACCATTTTGAATTTTGTGAAAAACACATTATTTCCAAATCCTCCTAAACGCTGGTTCCGATTCTTACAAAATTTTATGTGGTTCATTATTGGTTCAATGTCATCACAAGTTATCAAAAGCTTGTTGATATCTCATTGTGTTGCGAACAAAAAGGACCAATCAACTCTTAAGGGGCGTGTCTTAGTTTTCAATCCACGTGACATCCAAATCACTTGGCCTATCATCACCAAATTTGTAGCATATGTCCACATCGCTTCCTTTAACTTACTCTATCATTTTCATTATATTCAAACACTAGGGGGCGATGTAGTAAATTGCCCAATTTCTGCATTTTAAGCCATTTTTCATCATTTTCAGAAGTTGTACGTGAACGAACTCCTCCTACAGAATTCATGCAATCAACTTCAAATTTGGTCAGAATGATCTGAAGACGTTGATGATGAAAAGTTATCAAAATGACGAGTTGTCTTTGAACGGCCTTGACGTTGCGGGGCTCCAAGTATACGCCCATTTCTTGCGGTTCGCCGCAAAAGTGGATGTTGCTCCAAGGTACATTATCCAATTTGCCCAAAATTTCTTGTGCATGATGGTAGTTAAGGCCTGAGCGCATTCCAATGCAAAAAGTTTCACAATATCAGAGCGCCACCTATTGGCAAAAGAAAATGACACGTTTTATACTCTGATCTATTCCTCCTAGCAAATTCACCAGATCCCTCTCAAATTTTGTCAGAAAAGCCTTAAGACTTTGCTAATGCTTCATTGTGAAGATTGTAAGAATTCGTTTCAAGGGCAGAGATGTTGCGGCTCTGCGAACTTTGATCCTTCGCCGTGAACGAATAAACTGATTTCACTCAACTCCACATGATCAGATCCTTTGCAAATTTCCCATGTTTGATGAGACTCCAGGCTTGAAGACAAGTGCAGTCCAATTTTTAATCAAAGCCATAGCGCCACCTACTGGTAACAGAAAGTTAAAGCCTCTATGCTTTGGCCTGTTTCTCTTAATACGTAAATCAGATCGATATCAAATTACTACCACACATATGTAAGAAGTTTATAATGGCAGCCCACAAAGCTTTTGAGCTTTCGTGTAACACCGTTGCCGTGGCGACCCACTCTTCGCCGTCAACAACGAAGGTACTTTTGAGGGCCTAAACACGCTTGAAACGTAACTAAACTTGGCACACACATTTAAAGTTTATGAATATAGTTACCTGACATGATTGTAATGCTTCAGAGTGGAAAGGTTGCTCGATAGCACCCCCTACAAAGTTTTGACAAAGCAGCCCTCGCAGTACGTTTGACATAGATATAAGAAATTTTGTAGGCACATGTATCACATGTAGACTTAAAAAAAGTCTCCTGGTACCATGCTCTAAACCGTACCGGAAGACGGCCATCTTGATTTCTGTGGGATTTTTCCTTTAATTTTTGCCTATTTCTAGGCTCTTTATTTGAACGAACTCCTCCTAGGTAAATCATCAGATAGACTTCAAATTTGGTCAGTACAATGTAAAAACCTTAGTGATTAAAAGTTATCAAAATGTTGTTGTTTCGTCGAAGGCTGTTGCCGTAGCAACTCACTCTCAAAACAAATATGTTTTTGAGGGGCTAAACATGCTCAAAACAGACCAAAACATAGCACACACATTTAATGACCTAAATGTAGTTATATGATATGTTTGGAATGCTTCAAAATTAAGAATCGGCTCGATAGCGTACCCTACAAAATGTCAACAAAATTCCGACAAAATTCGACAAAACAGCCCACGCAGTACGTTTGACGAAAATATACAAAATTTGGTAGGCTTATGTAACACGTAAACATACAAATAAGTCTCTTGGGTTTTTTGTTTTACATGAATTGCTCATGTTGTCGCGTTGTCCGATGGTCACAGACATTCTCGGCCACGTGAGCCGGCATCCCGCCAGCACCCCCGACGTGCTCAAAGGTGCGAGGACCCGTACATCGCTGCTTGCAGCTTTAATTATATTTGACATTTGGCTCGTGTTTTTTTGTCGTTATGCAACCTTCGGCTGTGAAAGTCAAAACTTTGCTGCCTGGGTGGTTAGCAAACAACAGCCCATGAGCGGGTTGCAGTCAACAGAGGCGCAGAGGCCAACTAAAACATCACAGATCAAATTGTTATGCGAGATACTGCAAACAAAAGAACAGCCGACTTTTGTAGTTCACCTATTCTGGGTATTGAAGTTTTCTAAATACAGCTACCCCCTGCAGCATTTGGGGATAGCCGTGACAATTGGTGCCACTTAAAAAATATCATGCGTGTAGTGAAGTGGGACTGCAGCTAAACCCTTCTCCTGTATGGTGCTGTACTTAATGCAAACACACTTGTTATGTGTGTTATGTTTGCAATGTCAGATTACAATATTAGCATGATATTTGCTAGTTAACACTAAACACAAACTACAGCTGAAGCTGATGGGAATATAATTAGTTTTTCAGGTATTTATTCATAAATCAAAGTATTGGACAGATTGGAAAAAAAATGATGAATCCTGGAATTTAATACAATTCATTTCCTATAAGATTGAATATTTTCTCTTTTTCATGTATGAGTACACTTTGCTCTCTGGACATGTGCTATAATACTAAAATAATAATACTGCTTTTTGGTTGGAGTGTAAGCCAGAAAGTAATCTCAACATATGGTCATGTATTATTTTTAACATTGTATGGCCATTTTGTGCTACAGACTAGTAAAAATGTACTGACTGCACCTTTTAATTATAATAGGGTTTGCATTTTGAGTTTCATGCAGAAGAAGCAGAATCAATTAAACCACTTTTTTTTCTTTTTTGCCTAACAAGTCTCACACTGGTTTCTGTAGATCTGTGCATCCTGCAGCCGAACCATTCAGGAAGAAGAAAAAAAGATATTTGACTTCTTTCTTTTTTTTTCTTCCCTCCTCCTTGCAGCCGGTGCACTTTTTCAGCAACATGTCCTGTGGTCAGCACAATTACAGCAGGCTGAGGCCAGTAGTGGCTTGATAGGCTGGGGGAAATAAATGCTTCCAGTCGCAGATGCAACCAATTGTTGAAGGACAGCGGTGCCTCGCAAATCACTCAGCGGGAGAGGGAGGGGGTGTTCTGATGTGGTTGGGTCAGCAGCCAGGGGACGACACTCGGGTAGCACCAGACCACAGTGCAGCACTGATTCTGGTCTACCACAGCACAGTAAGTACAAGAGGTAATATTGGATGAAGTAAAAAAGAACACACACACATCTGCAAATTCACACGCTGCTATATTCAAGTAAAGGCACTACATTAGCTCCTTCATTCATAAACTCATACTGTACATGCAAAATCACATCGTCTGTATTAACACACACACACACACACACACACACACACACACACACACACAGTTAAACAAACCACACAGCGTCTCTATATTTATGCATGCAGTCACAACATGCCAAAGGGGATGATCCAATAGCAACACACTCACATACACTCCCCACCCCCTACACACACACACAGTGCCGATATCATCTCTGGAGGCCTCTAAACAGAGAGGAATAGAGAGAATATAAAATGTAAATTGTTTTGTCTTGCTACATAAAAATGCAGCCAGCACAGAAAAAATGCATTTCCATAATGACTCTGGCTTGGTGTGCATATGGGGTGTTAGCTTCCCCTCGGCAGGCGCTGCATGCGAAATGAGCTGCTGCTCCGACAGCCTCTTTCATGAACTCTCGGGGGTTCGTGCGTCCACTAGTGCTCGCCGCCCTGACATTAAACGCAACACTTCCGTGCCAGACAGGTGGGCAACTTTATTCAACATTTATGACGTCTGTCCTTCCAAGTGTCGAGACGACCGGGTCGAGGTGCGCGAGTGTGCTGAGTGCGTGTAAAGTATTTGTAGAAGGGATGAAGGCACATAGGAAATAGATTATATTCTTAAAATATTTTAGCAGTGCCTTACAGGCGTTTGCAACTTCATTAGCC
Source organism: Ophiodon elongatus (assembly GCA_016806645.1). Taxonomy (NCBI): domain Eukaryota; kingdom Metazoa; phylum Chordata; class Actinopteri; order Perciformes; family Hexagrammidae; genus Ophiodon; species Ophiodon elongatus. The sequence goes on along the minus strand of JACSYO010001271.1, from coordinate 12,558 downwards.
TCCAATCTGAAAATATATATTGAAGTGACGATGACTGGAATATTTAGTTTTCTGAGCATTGTTCCACACCCCACTTGGATGAAACTCGTGCTGTTCTTCAGTTTTCAAATTGAGCTTCTCTATCCTTTGTTTGCATCCTCTAATCTAAACAGTCTTTCTTGCATTCCCAAGGCGTCACAATGAATCTGGTTCCGACCTAAGCAGCTGTCACTTACAAATGATAATGAATATATTATGGAAAACTAGGATTTCACTGTGTTGTATTTCACTTTCTATCTCAGTAACTGCAAAGTTCTTTGACTATATATATAGCTGACGGAGTTCAAGGTTGTCTCGTTTAATTTGATGTTTAATTGAGCTGATATGTTAAAACCGAAGGTAAACCGACACGGGCTGGATCTCATGACTACTACAGATATGCTGCTTTTTAATTTCTGCTTTACTGGAAAAGTCAATAGTGTTGCTGTTCTCATCAATAAAGTCACTTCCACCAGGCCAGTTTTCTTTAGACAAAATGGCGACTGATTATCTGAGACTGATAATATTAACAAGCCAGTTGTGCTGCAGATTACAGACGCATGAGCAAAGTGAAATAAGATATTCCTCAATAATTGACAAAACTGTGATCATGTGACCATTTTATTTTTAATATTTCTCCTGTTGCCCCAATACCTTATGAAAATAATATTTCAATCAGAAAGACTTGTTTGGAATTTAACAATAATTTATTTACATAGGCATAACATTTGAATAGTGCAAAGTATTTGGTGATTGGACTCTATCCTGAATTAGGATAATCGAGGGGCAGTGATGCCGAGTTCTGATAAGACAGAATCCCCCAAAAAGATTATTTTATATGAATAAAATAAATCAATACCTTACCTACAGCCGCAGAGATTGCCTAAGCAAAATAGAAAGTTAATCATGAGAGAAATGGTGAGTTAGCATGAGTTGATGTTAAAACAGTGTTAAGAGAGGTCAAGTTAAACACATCAAAGGATAGAGTAAGGTCTCTATAGACCGCAGAACAGGATAGAGCAGATCTAGATATACCAAAAGAAAGTAAGGTAGGATTTTTACAGATCTTGGAATTGATAGCGGGTAACCTGAATTTATCTTGCATGATGTCTTTGGAAGAGGAGCACCCTCAGTTGATGATAATGACAGCTAATTATCGCAACGGATGGAGTCAAACTCTACGAAAGAGGGAGGCCAGTGGCTAGCAAACTACTGGCCTTGACAGACCGACCACGGTCCTGACCCAGACGCCATTGTATCGGGACCTGCCACTGATAGATAATTGAGAATTGTACAATTTTGAGGGAGCATGTCTATTTTAACAGCCGCTTTCTAGCCTTGCACTCGTACAGTGGTCCGAGAAACACCCCAACTATTATGTGTGTTGTATGTCATCTCACGTGACGCTACTCAGCTAATCGAAGCAGTGTATCCCTGATTAGCGTTGCAACTCCAGTTAGATTTACATACGGATGAGAGATGGGGAAAGAGACCCAACAGGAGAATTACGTGAGTCACAGAAGTTATCCACATGCGTTCTCCAAAAAACTGAATTTGGACAGCTTAACCAGAGCCTTGACCCGATAATGGACTGACTCTTAAATGTTCATTTTCCCCACGGCAGTTTTAAACCAGAGACTCATAACCCCAGAGACCGCCAATTATTCAAAGCAGCAAGGTGAAACTTTCTCACTCAATCCCACATGAAGGCACAGAATATACCTAATATAGGATCAAAATCCACACATACACTCACTGCCCAACAACAATGTTACAGAATCCCAGCACACAAATCTCTTTTAAAAGATGAGAAAATATAATATCATGCTTTTGATTGACATCCCATCGCCATGAATTTACTGAATTTAACGCTGCTGGACAAGTCAGTTAAATTAATTTCTACAATGAAGCGCTTCATTTTGAGATGCACATTTCCCATTTGTATTTTGAAAATGAGAAGAACCTTTATTTCTTATTAGAGTATGTATCGTCATACTTCCATTTAAATGAAAACTGACAATAAATATTGTTGAGATATCTTCAATCAAACTCTCTTTATTTGATTTGATAATCAGTTGTTAACTTCGTACAAAATTACAACTGCTAGGCCACTTCAATATCTATGGGACTAACTCACACGTTAGACATCATTGTGATGTTCCAGACTTTGTATGAGGAAATCCTCTCACTGGACCGTGTTGCATTTCAATTGATTACCAATGCTCTATGCGCCATTATTCTCTGAAACCCCAGAGGCCTACACACAATATGAACTGAGAAGAATACAAGGAAACAAGTGTAACTTATAGATATACCCGTCGGCTGTAGATGTAACTGGCAAACCATAACCAACCTCCACAATTAATAGGAGGTATTGTAATTATCTGTAAACTTATACAGTACCATGGATTATTTATTACTTTTACCAAGCCATTACCAACTTCTGTTTCCAGCATCTCAAGCTGAATTGGCAGCTTGTGAACTATTTGATGTTCTTTGATCACGCGCACCGCCCGCGCCAAGTTGAACATTCAGAGGTGCGTGACCACTGCGCATCATTTTCCGGTGCGCACACGCCTGGACATTAAAGTGGACGTCCCCCAATCAGCTGATAGAGTAATCACAGGGAGAAAATAGAGACAGAGATTTATGAATGAAAAGGAGTGTAAAGAGAGTCTTCCTTTCTGAACTACCGCTTAAGCTTCATAAAAACTTTAACTTTATTATATTGGTCATATACATTCATGATATTTGACCTCTGCGCTGAGCCACAGCTGCCCATATGACCACTACCCCTACAATGTAATTTCCTTTTCTATGTCTTGTTTTTATTTTTAGGTTTTTTAATTAATTCTGTGTGCTGGACTTTAAATATGTTAGGTTTTTAATGGCCTTTGCATCATTCGTGCTATTCTCCCTTTCCTGTTTCACACATGGGAAATAAACGGCTCAGCATAGCTTTGCACTGAGGTGCAACATTTTGGCAGAAAAGCTGGGGGAAAAGAAGATGGGGAGAAAAAGTGTTCTTCAAATAAACCCCGCTAATGAGCTGGCGAGAGATTTACATAGCTTGATGACTAAGGATCCTGGGTAATTACCCGCTTGCACCCCAACATTTAATCTGTGATGAGTATAGGTCTGGTGACAATGCCAGCCAATCAATCTCTGTCTCCGGAGGTCAACAGGAACAGCAGCTCCCCTGGTTTAACATGAGCTATCTGTTTATGCATACAGTGCTTCTAGAGATCACCAATGGCTTTATGAATAATTTCCTCATTAGCCCTAAGAAGGCAGACGGCATTAACGCAGGTGTGCCTCATCTTTGTTAGTATGGATCATATTTAAGGGAGATGCAGAAACACCTGAAATAATCCATCATTCCAATGCAAAATGTGTTAAAAGTCATCAAAAGTGGGACACCCTACCCACATCTCAAAACGGTGTTTGTATTGTGCATGTGGTTCAGGTGGCTGCAGTGAAAACCAGAATTTCATCACAGTGAGAGGAAATATTTCAGCAGCAACTGCTTGCAACCGCTGCATCTAAACTAAACATACTCGAGAGTACAATTTCATTATCTGTGTACTTAAAGCTGGGATTGGCAAATTTTCCAAAAAAAGCAACAAAAAGTACGTTTTAGTACGTCATCCTGCTGCGACCTTGCTCAGTTCCGGTTGCAAAAGACCTCCTGCCATTGTGCAATACATGTAACAGTACTTTTTCACAACTAACTGCTTTGGTATAATTTGTACATACAGTAATTATAAAATAGTTTAGGCACACTGTGATTATAAAATAATGGCAAAAAACAGTTCACTTTAGGAGCTTTTTCTATTTAACCTTCACAAAGCTCTGCAAACTCGTGGCCTAAAGCCCTTTGAGATGACGTACATTCATTCAAGGCTCTGGCTGTCTACACAGCTGCGGCCGCAGCTGGAGCTTTGGGCTACAGTTAGCAGAAGGCTAAACTATCAGAAATATTTTCTCTCCATCACGCCATCTCTCCATCATTTGCCGACATTGACACGTTTCATTGCATTTATTATCAAACTCTCTTTAAGACTCTCTTTTTGATGAGTCCTTCTCCTTTTTTTTGGAGGGGGGGGCGGGGGGGGGGTTGCTTGCAGTGAAGGCAATTGTTGCCAATGCTGGAATAGCAACATTTCCTGCAGGATGTTCTGCCGTTGAGTCAGACTTTCCCCAGAGGGACACATTGCACTCATCTCCATTTGTAGAACGTTTCCTCGCTCTGAAATAACCTGCGATTGGCTAAAGTCTCCCGTCGCAGGCCAGATTGTCTAAAGCCTGAAAACAGAGCCAATGGGAGGTGCAGAAGTCTCGTTTTCTCTCAGACCACTTAAATTTCAATATGCTGAAAAGTGATTATGGATTTTTTTTGCCCATCCACCCCAACCCCCACAAAAAAAAAAAAACTACCTATCTTAGCTTTAGGATTAATTTGCAACGAAGGTTGAAAAATACCTTGGAATCAACAACTGGTGAAATCCACAAATGGGGTAATGTTTCCTAAAAGCAGGATTTCACTTCAGAGGCTAAACACGCAGGGAACTTCCAAACCAGTGCACTATTCTATGACATTACTTAAGCCATTCAAGGACTTCACTTCATTTCAAGTGAAAGCATGTCAGATTTGATTGATTGAAATGATATAATGCGTGCCCCGGGTACTACACAACTGTCATGGAAATAGGTTGACAGCTGGGCCAGATACTTTGTCAGACTTATACAAACGGATTTATCTGTGGTGCCTCGCCCATGATTGTATTAAAATCTGTATCACAGCTTTGAGAGACCTGAGTGTTACAGTGGAGAAATTCACGTTGTCTTAAAGTGTGACAATGGCAGCAGACAAGTGGAACTTCTGAAGAAGCTTGAGAGACATACATTGCCCGCAGATGTGCGTGCGTGGAGCGCAAGGACTTTCTTGTCGGAGTTCATTTTGAGGGCAAAACTTAAAGTTCTAAGAAGTCCTCCGCACTGTGATCATCATGTCTTGAGCGAAGAGGCGGACGATAACTGGTGTTTAAATGAATATTAATGCAATCTAGAATGAAAGCGTACAGTAATTCTCCCTAATTACGTATGTATCAATAACTATAACAGGCCATGCCACTGAAGTGTTTCTGAAAAGAAGAAGGTTTTAAGGACATTAATCACCGCTGATCACAATCAGTGGGGATTGCAAGGTTAACGAACAACTGTTTCCTCTAAATAAAGATTTTAAACACATCACTCAGCGGGCTACTGCTGTTTAGTCCAAACAAATCTTTCTCTCAGCAATCTGTCTTGTTGTTCTGTGTTCTGTTCACCTGACTGATTCCAATATAGATTTCTCAAGAATACAAATTGTTGAGCGGCTCTTACATAAGTGGCCCGGTAATCTTTATGCTTGGTTAAAGGGACACAACAAGCCCATATTTTCCACCATGCCTACTGACATTCACTGGAACGGAACACGCCAGACAATTCCATCCCCTGCTGTGCTAATGGCCACCGAAATGTTCGAACCCCCCCCCCCCCCCTCCTTGCACCAAATCAGGTAACAGTACACACACACGGCATATTGAGTAGTCAGACGATTCGTGACAACGGTGCTTGCCATAGAGGCAACAATTACTTTGGTTGTTCGGCAGTCAATCTCTGTCAAGCGAGTGCTCTCGTATCGCTCTTCAGGAGGGGCTCCATGCTGTGCCCGTGAATCAGCCCTAAACTTGTAAATGATACCACTATCAAGGGCTGTCTAATTCAAAGCGCTTCATAAAAAGAGAGCGGGTTAACCACGAGCATATGCGTTCACATGCTGAGGAGACGGCGCTCGGTATCGACGGCAAAAAAAAACCAATGCATTCAGTTTGCACCTCCTCCTCTTTCTTGAACAGACAACATGAAAACAGGCCTGGTGTCACCTCCTCTGCTCTGGGTGACTCTCGCCTTGCAGGGGTGATAAAAGACCCGCATGCGATTACAATTTCACTGTTGAAAGCCGTCAATAATTCATAGCTACACGTCCATGCAACTCGCGGTGATCTTCAAGTCAGTTGGTTCATCCCTGCAATCCCAACATCGCCCTCCCCTCCCTCCTTCCTGTCCCTCCCTCCTGTCCCCCACCCCTGCATGTGTACTGTACATCCATCCGTTCTCTGACCTCTGCTGTAAATCTCCATGCCCAATACTGACACCAGGCGGTGTAGGCAGGTCACTCGGTGACGAGAGAGAAATAAAACAACAGATTTTATGGCTCTGGAGGATGCAGCAGTCAGGCTTAGTAAGCCTTGCACTTGATTGGGGTAAGTCACATTTACTGACCACTGATCTCCCACTCCATTAGTTGCAGTACATAAAGGCCATTAATCCAATGCACCTCCACACAGGCCATCCTGACAGTACACAAGCCCAACACACTTACTCCAGCACACATGGGAGGGGGTACCAGCTGCTGAACGTAGATGCCAATAGCAACACTGCTTATTAGACTAGTAATTGTAACCATGGGTCCAAATCAAGGTAATTGGGAAAGGATTTTATTATGACTTGGCTCTTATCTACATAGTTTTGGCCAGGTGATTATCTGAACTAGATATAAAATGATTAGGTGATTCATCAATGGATAGATAATTGCTTCTCAAATGTTTTCTTTGTCATATAGATTTACTAAAATGACTATATATGGCTTTTGCACAAGTGGTTAGATAACATAAGGAATTTGAGGATGTCTCTGGGAATTTATAACGGTCCTTTTTCACTCTTTTACATTTTTAATCCAGAAAAGAGCTGCTGTAAAAGCAGAAAACGAGCGAACCTGAATTGTTAATAATAAAATTCCAATTCAGGGCCAATCTTGTAATTCATGTCATGGTTGTTTTTTTTCTCTATGAAGGAAAATATAGTCTTTTTTTTTGCCGTGTTGCTTTAAGGAGGCTGTGCAAACAGTGTTTAGAAACACTGAGCCTCCACGTAGTGGGGTCAACCTCAGTGTGATGGAGGGCCACTGTGAGGCCGGACACATGAGCTGAGCATGGAGCTGACTGAAAACAGAGTCTTTGCCATAACCCAGACAAGCAGCGACCTAGAGGGCCCGTGTGCGAGACTGGATGGAGTCGTGGATATATAGTGCATGACCGTCAAAGACTCAGACAACCAAAAAGCCAGTAACTCATCTATCAAGGCGACAAACGGCATCTTCAAGAATGGATGGGCTGCAGCAACCTTGGAGCCGGTGTAAAAGCCTGACAAACACACATGATGAATCTACACAGCATTAGCACGAGGCCCATGTCAGCCGGAAACGGAACACACACCAGTGATCTCTACTGGTGTCAGGACGGAATGTAGTTCTGGGTGACGCTGGTCAACAAGTAGATTAGTAGATTTATTAAATAAGAATTTTGGCACAGGAAAAGTTAGGTTAGTGTGTGTGTGTGTGTGTGTGTGTGTGTGTGTGTGTGTGTGTGTGTGTGTGTTGCTGTGAAGTAACCATCTGTACCACTGCATGTGCAACGGCAAAAAAAGAAATTGAGACTAGCCATCAGCTGCCAAGCGGTCGGTTTCGATTGGTGGTTGATCGTTCGGTGCATCTCTAATTTGTTAGTATTTTTTTCTGCAAGTCTGATTCCATCCCATAAACGTTTTTACAACCATTAATCATTTTCGGAAGAACCTTTTTCACACACTAAAAAAAGAGAAACAAGTTTCATTGAGCAATAAAATTTACAGCATGTTTCAATGAAGCCACAGGTTGTTTCAGCCCATATATCATCATTGTGGTGGGCATCAACATCATAAAAAAATTATTTGGTTTAGGTCATTTAAGCAATAAAATGTTGACGCCTTATATTGCCACTTTGAAAATGATCTGCCACGCAAAATGGTTTCTTGGGATTATACTTTATGATCTTTCAGTTGATTTGGGACCAAAGTACCATTAGAAAAGAGTTCATCAGTACACTATTACTCTGGAGGTAACCCACTGAGCTGAGTTGTGTAGCAGCCTGTAGTCAAACTATGCCCTGTGACAGTTGAAATGATTTCAGATGATGATCAAACATGTAACAAGACAACCAATACTGAGGTAAAATGCAACACATATTCCACTCACTGTCCAAACAAAATAGTAGAATCCTTGAGTGTAAAATACACACACACACACACACACACACACACACACACACACACACACACACACACACACACACACACACACACACACACACACACACACACACACTGACTCAAAGCGCCCATAATCCAGGGCTGCTTTGAACTCCGCAGTCCCGCAGGCTTCCTCCTTAGCAGATTCCACAGAGCAGGAAGGTGCTGGGAGATGGAAGGTGGAGTACAAGCTAAGTGAAGCCCGGGTTAGCTCAAAGACGACTGTCTTTGGTGCATAAAGACATGGAGTTGTCAATCTCGGTGCTACAGGGTTATGATGGGATTTTCTAGGCAGTGGACAATATTCTTGACTCGGCACCGTTGAGGCCTGTGTCCTTGACGAGTACACTTAATTAAACTGGCAATCAGCTGTTGATTGCTTCCTCTCCCTCATCAATAAAGCAATTGAACCTGCATGCAGGAGCACCGTGTCTCCTCATGTTAACTCCTCTCCGCTGTGTTTTAGGCACATTTGTCAGTGGAAAACCGAAGCCATGTTAACATGAGACTACCGTAAAAAACGTAGAAGCATTTCATCAAACTGGCATCATCCTGGTTCGGTCCCCCATGTTATTCACAGATGATGTTATAAGAAAGGTGTGGATGCATTTGACACAAAGTGATGACATTCAAAAGTTAAAAAAGAAAAAAAAGAAGCTGTCTCAACCAATAATTTGGCTTGAACAGCGGGAAATCCATGTCTCATTGATGGACCAAATGCATAAGGGGCATTACTCATAAAAATTTGTATCCATCTTTTTGATAACACATATTGGCAAGATTTTCGACAATGCAAGAAAAGTTTCTTCACGTACAAAAAAAATAGTTTAACGCCGTCAGTCTTACATTCTGCTGTTGATCGAGGTGTCATTCATCAAAACTCAAGAACATGTAACGGCGTGATTACATGAACAATGATTGGCAGCCTAAATAACATCATATTTCTGGAGAACCTTTCAAAAAGGGTGTACATTTGCATAAGCGACATGGATTAATGCGACAGCCGAGCAGCTGCTCTCACCGGGAGGGCCAGCGCGATAACAACTTTCAGTAATTTGGCGTAATCAGTAAAACTTTCTGTTTTCAGGTTAAATTTGAGAGAATATGAGAAGACGAAGGTGGTGGAGAAGGGAAGTTAAACTCCCGACACTGACACATTTCACATCCACGAGATAAAACGAAACTGTAAAAGGAATACTTCACCCACAAAATTATCGTTTGTACATCAATTACTCACCCCGTGAATTCTTGGGGAAAACTTCACTAAGATTACAAAAACGGAGATAATTTTCACAAACATGCATTTTCACTCATACTGCACGTGTCGTGTGAGAGTTTGTAAACCAGATGTTCAGATACAGTTTGCTGTTGTTAAAGGCAGCCCCCCATTTACCTGCCTACTTACCTGAAGGCCCAAATGCACTGAAAGCAATAACCGATGCTCCCATGTTGCACTACAGGCATGACATTAGAGATACCAACACCACAGAAACCAGTAGTATTTAGGAAAAGGTATTAAGGCAACATATTTGTATATTACAGACACCCCTTAACGCCTCATCTTTTAAATTATTGACGCGAATGAAAGTTTAATGAGATAACGTGAAATTGGCATCGAACAATCCACTAGATGTAAGAATTATCACTCTGTTGGTGTCCTTGGGACTACAAAGGCGCCCACTGTTGTACTGTGGTGTTACAGAGTGAAGCGTCCCGTACCTCATAAACAATCTTTGGTTGCAGATAGTGTCCCGCAGACAGCAAAACAAAACACGGAATTTACATGAAGTGGCCAGCTACGTTTGTCATTTGAACCAGTGAAAGCGACAGTAACAGTTTATTTTATAAAATATCGTCCTCTGGGCGAAAACTCAATAGCTTTTTATTCCTTTTAACTCTTTCCAAACAGGTAGCCGACTGCTGCCGAGTCCTCATTTGATGCTCCAGAATCAAAAACAAGGTCAAAGTATAGGAGCGCCAGAGCGGTTTGATGGGCGGCGTAACACTTCTGGAGCGTGTTCGGCCATTTAAAACAACAGGTGTACTCCAAAACACGCGCGTCTGATGCTCTCAGTGCGTTTGGCCGGAACTTCCTTCATTAAGACTTTTCACGATTGGTCGTTCACCATGTTTGCATGAGAGAAAAACATTGGTTTCTTCAAGAGTTCAAGGTAACACGGGGTGAGTAACTGAGATACAAGTGGTCATTTTTCCTATTACGAACTATAGTATTGTGTCTGCCTATTGAATGAGACGAGATGACGAGACTTTTAAATGTTAATGGCCCTCATGATTATTGTTTTTGCTCCTCAAACCATGCTGCTTGTTTTAAAGTTATAGTTTTACATCATATATCTTAATGCTCATAAAACAGTGACAAATACCTCTGTTTTGCTCTTTATAGTATGGAGTGATAGTGTAAATCATATGTTATTGTCATCTCCTATTTTATATAACATTAAAGCAGTTTTATCACTTAACTGACCTCCTAACTGAGGTTTCCTGTATTGAACTGCTAAATGTTTATTGTGATTTATAGAAAAGTGGTCGATTGGAGACTCAAATCTTTGGTAACAGCCGACTGAAAAAGCAATAACAAACACTCCGGCTGGACATTTTTCCAGCTCCCCAGAGAATTGCACAGAACAGAAAGGTGAACTTGAATAGATTTTTAGCCCCGCAGTATTTCTCCACCAGAAACTTGACACGACCAGGGGAAATGCTTTTGTTGCGAAAGAACAATTCCAACGACCATCAATAGTAATGAGCCAATAATGCTCAATCTGATCCGTTTTGGAAAGTTTGGTAAAAAAATGAAAGGAACCAATTCACACAAAGTTACTCTTGCATCATGTTTAGTGTGCCCCACTTGACATCAGATGCATTTCAGAAACTGCAAAGTTGAGAAAGCTTCCTTTTACTTTCTTGGAGCTCTGAATTAAAGAGCTGTTTTATGCATTTACCCCGAGTCGGACGTTTTTCTGACTTTTCAGACATTTGTGAGAGCCGCATTAGAACAGGCTAAGAATGGGTGGTTGTGACAGGCGAGCATCCTGAAATGCCTCCTATCTTTGTGTGTGTGTGTGTGTGTGTGTGTGCTCACATCACACTTTTTGAAAGACCCTTCGACTGAAACCTCAACCCTCCAGCCTACAAGGGTATTAGACCTGTAAAATGTCTGACACATTTCTATTTGACAGTTTCTTCCTTTCTTTTGGCATTTCTAATTTGAACCAACTGAAGCAGGTGTCACTCTCCGCCAATCCTGACTCTCAGCCTGGCTTTTCATTACAGGGTCTCGGATTGCACTGAAGTGTGAGATAAATTGGTTATGTCTAAAGTCAAATTATATCCAGGTCTTTGCAATTCAATTCACTTATCGAAAAGAGTAGGGGAGAAAAAATTGGCTAAAAAGGAATGTTGCAAGTTGCGGCCTTTGCTAAAAGACAGATTCACAAAGAGCAAAACTCGCACCAGATTGCCTGCCAATTTCTGGTCTAGACATGAGCGGAGAGTTCTTTCAGAATAACATACCCTGTTATTTTACCTCACAAATGATGTCATCCATTCCGTCAAGAATTGGGGACGTCGTTGCTGATATAAAAAGTGATCTTGCGTAATCAAAACATGTGGTTGAAATGGGAAAGTCGATTAGATGTCTACCATACAGATATTTCACAGATTAATAGTCATTAGTTTATAATTATTAAAGCAGTATTGTGCTCAATACTTTAATGTTGCAGCTGGTAAAAGACAGAGCAAACTACTTTATACACCTAATAACAAGGATATATACCACTTATTAAAACATCAAAGTTTTAATCAATTTACATTTTAGCTCTCGATAAGTGAATTAAAAGTACTATATTTCCCTCTGAGATGTAGTGGACCAGAAGTGCAAAGCAGCATTAAATAGAAACTACTAAAGTAAAGTAGGCTACGAGTACCTCAAAACATTTTACTCAAGTACAGTGCTTTGGCTAATGTACTTAGTTACATCCTTAGGTCTGCCCACCATAGTCTCAAAAAACTCGTGTGAAATACTGACTGCCAACAAATGTAATGTTTGACAGAAAAGTCAAGTCCCTCTCTGTAAATATGTGACCACTATGGAGCGGCTATTGAATGGCATGGAACCTGCAGGCCCAAGTGGAGTGGCTTCATACTTTACTGGCTGTGCTCTTCAAGCACTTATGGCACATTGGCTAAACACAGGCCCCCATCTGCAGGTTTGATTGTGTTACGCTGGGTTTCTTGGAGCGCCATTATAGGTAGAGTTGTCTTTTCATCCGGTAACCCAGATTAGATTTTAATAAGCCCGTTACTCTTTGTTCTATTTTAAGACATCAGAAGTGGCGCTGCTTCTAGTGA
>JACSYO010001270.1:465000-467670 GCA_016806645.1 Ophiodon elongatus | reverse complement strand
AGGAGGAGGAGGAGGAGGAGGAGGAGAAGGAGGAAAACAGGAAAAGGGACATGGAGGAGGAGGAAGAAGAGCTCAATAAAGAAGGAGCATGGAAAAGAAAAATAAGGAGGAAGGTGATAGAAAAGGAGGTGAAGAGGAGAAAAGAGAAGGAGGAGATATCAGGAATAGAAAGTAGGAAAGGAGGTGAAGAGTCGGGAGAAAAGAGGGTGAGAAGGGAGGAAGAAGTGATGAGGATGAAAGAAGAGTTTGGGGGTGTAGGAAGAGGAGGAGGAAGAGGAGGAGGAGGAGGAGGAGGGAGATAAAGAAAGTCTCTGGTCTCTGGTCTCTGGTCTCCGGGTCCTGGTCTCCGGGTCCTGGTTTCTGGTCTCTGGTCTCTGGTCTCTGGTCTCCGGGTCCTGGTCCTGGTCCTGGTCTCCGGGTCCTGGTCTCTGGTCTCCGGGTCCTGGTCTCCGGGTCCTGGTCTCTGGTCTCTCTGGTCTCTGGTCTCTGGTCTCCGGGTCCTGGTCTCTGGTCTCCGGGTCCTGGTCTCCGGGTCCTGGTCTCTGGGTCCTGGTCTCTGGTCTCTGGTCTCTGGTCTCCAGGTCCTGGTCTCCGGGTCCTGGTCTCCGGGTCTTGGTCTCCGGGTCCTGGTCTCTGGTCTCCGGGTCCTGGTCTCCGGGTCCTGGTCTCTGGTCTCTGGTCGGGGTGGATCTGTAACTGCAGGACATCCTTGAACCAGATCCTTAAAAATGAAAAAGGAAAAAAGGGGGAACTTTTCGCCTTAAGTGAATTTAAAAATGCAGGAATAATTACGCATACACCGCAAACTAATTAAGAAGCGGTGAACTCCGCGGCCTCTCTCCTCCCCGGCGCTGATTACAGAACTCATGTTTCATTATTCTTCTGCTGCGGGACGGACGGAAGCAACCGGAGGAGCTGGGCGAGCAAACGGACCGATGACATCACACGTGGACTCTGGAGGAGAGAATTACAAGAGGAAGAAAGTCAGACGCCGGTTTCTATTTCAAAGTCGTCATATTAATTAAGGACAGAAAGAAAAGAGGAAGTCTGTCGGAGGAGAAACATGGAGATTTTTATTATTCAATGGGTGTGATTTATATCAGCAGGGGGCTGAAGAGGACCGCGGAGAGACCGGGACACAGTCCACCAGAGTCCTCCAGAGTCCATCAGAGTCCTTCAGAGTCCATCAAAGTCCACCACAGTCCATTAGACTCCACCACAGTCCACCAGAGTCCACCAGAGTCCACCAGAGTCCTCCAGAGTCCATCAGAGTCCTCCAGAGTCTACCAGAGTCCACCACGGTCCACCAGAGTCCTCCAGAGTCCATCAGAGTCCTTCAGAGTCCATCAAAGTCCATCAGAGTCCTCCAGAGTCCACCAGAGTCTATCAGAGTCCTCCAGAGTCCATCAAACTCCACCACAGTCCATTAGACTCCACCAGAGTCCACCAGAGTCCTCCAGAGTCCATCAGAGTCCTTCAGAGTCCATCAAAGTCCATCAGAGTCCTCCAGAGTCCACCAGAGTCCATCAGAGTCCTTCAGAGTCCATCAAAGTCCATCAGAGTCCTTCAGAGTCCATCAAAGTCCATCAGAGTCCACCAGAGTCCACCACAGTCCATTAGACGCCACCAAAGTCCACCAGAGTTCACCAGAGTCCTCCAGAGTCCACCAGAGTCCACCAGAGTCCTCCAGAGTCCACCAGAGTCCATCAGAGTCCTCCAGAATCCTCCAGAGTCCACCAGAGTCCACCAGAGTTCTCCGGAGTCCACCAGAGTCCATCAGAGTCCACCAGAGTCCATAAGAGTCCATCAGACTCCACCACAGTCCTCCAGAGTCCATCAAACTCCACCACAGTCCATGAGACTCTACCACAGTCCACCAGAGTCATCCAGAGTCCACCAGAGTCCACCAGAGTCCATCAGAGTCCATAAGAGTCCACCAGAGTCCATAAGAGTCCACCAGAGTCCACCAGAGTCCATCAGAATCCACCACAGTCCTCCAGAGTCCATCAAACTCCACCACAGTCCATGAGACTCTACCACAGTCCACCAGAGTCCACCAGAGTCATCCAGAGTCCACCAGAGTCCACCAGAGTCCATCAGAGTCCATAAGAGTCCACCAGAGTCCACCAGAGTCCACCAGACTCCATCAGAGTCCATCAGAGTCCATAAGAGTCCACCAGAGTCCATCAGAGTCCACCAGAGTCCATCAGAGTCCACCAGAGTCCATCACAGTCCATCAGAGTCCATCAGAGTCCACCACAGTCCATCAGAGTCCCCCTGAGTCCATCAGAGTCCATCAGAGTACACCACAGTCCATCAGAGTCCACCAGAGTCCTCCAGAATCCATCAGAGTCCACCAGAGTCCTCCAGAGTCAACCAGAGTTCACCAGAGTCCACCAGAGTCCGCGAGAGTCCACCAGAGGCCGTTGCTCAAAGTATTTCTCTGATGTTTCTTAATAGTCGAGATTCAGATTATTTAATGTTGAATAATCTGCTGCGCAAAATAATTACCTTACATTTAGTTTATTTATATAATCTTTAATTTACGTGTAAAAAATATGAGACTTGACACACGATGACGTCATGGACTCCTGGTGGATCTTCATGGAGGACTCCTGGTGGACCTTCATGGAGGACTCCTGGTGGATCTTCATGGAGGACTCCTGGTGG